>JAWPHD010006510.1:0-143752 GCA_037043455.1 Cyrtodaria siliqua
CATCAAATGCCAAGAATAAACATCTCTGTTCAAGGGGTAATGAAACTTCTCCTAAATCTAAACCAAATAAAACAGCAGGCTCGGACCAAATTTCACTTAGGATACTAAAATAACTAGGAACAGAAATCTTCCCAATGCTGACAACAATTTTCAACTCATCATTCAAATAGGAAAAGTTCCCAAAGATTGGAAAAAAGCATGGGCTCCAGTATTTGAAAATGGACCAAAATGCACGGCAGCCAGCTTCAGACCCATATCATTAATCTGTATCACCAGTAAAATAATTGAACACATCATTGTCATCAAAATGATGTCCCACTATCTCTTATATAACTTCCATCACGGTGTTCGCTCTAAGCATAGCTGTGAATCCCAACTAATAGGCTTTACTCAAGAAATATTTGATAACATATAATAAGAAACAAACTGATCTTCTTTGAAGTTATTGTTATGGACTTCTCCAAAGCCTTTGATAAAGTAAGCCAATATAGACTTATACTTAAAATTCACAGACTCGGAATCGATCCATATACCATCCAATGGATAAAATATTTTCTAACAAACAGATCACAATTAGTCCTATTGAAGGAAGGCAGTGTGATGAATGTAATGTTCTCTCAGGCGTGCCCCTGTATTTTTCTCGGTTTTATAAATGACATGCCCATAGATATCCATAGCTCTGTCCGACAATTCGCTGATGACACCATTGTATACATTGCCATACAATCTGAAAAATGGGAAAATAAATGGCTCATGGAATTTAATCCGGATAAATGCCAAATAATACGCGTTACGTGCAAAAGAAATAAAATAATATACCCGTACCAGTTACATGGACAAACCGTAAACTCTACTGATAATGCTAAATACCTAGGCGTTACGGTAACTTTAAACAAAATCCTAGATTGGAAACCACACATAAATAATATCACTAACAAAGCAAACAACACTCTTAACTTTGTTAAAAGAAACATCAAAATTAGAAATCGAAAAGTCAAAGAATCAGCCTATAAAACTTATGTAAGACCCCAAGTCGAATACTACACCTCCATATGGCACCTATGGCAAAAAAACTAACACAGAAAGATGATACAAAGGCGAGCTGCCAGATTTGTCTGCAATGAATATAATTACCAAAGTAGTGTCACTTTAATGCTAAAAGAACTCAAATGGCCTACCTTAGAATATAGAAGAGTGACATCTCTCATCATCTTTTACAAAATTCAAAATAACTTACTATGTATTGACCATCACCATCTGCAACCATCACATAACCGGAACTTTGTTATCCCATTTTCAAATACTAGCAACCACTAAAACTCTTATTTTCCAAGAACCATACGATACTGGAATGAACTACCGTTACTCACCAAAAGAGCTCTAGTCTTGACATGTTCAAGTCCAGACTCCCTCCCCCACTTTCCCATAGATACCAGGGTGTTTTATGTTTCTAATCTTATAAATTACATATTTTTTAAATTGTCATTGTTCCCTGCCTTGCGCCTCCCTATGATCTTCAATATGAAGGATGGGAGTATCCCGCAGATGCAGATATAATCATGTTAATACTTTTTCGCTACCTCATAGTATAACGATCCAGGTTCGAATTCCTACCGAGGTTGCTAAGTTGGTCTCATAGTATTTAATTCGAATTACATTGATAAAGACTCCGGTAGTCATTAAATGAGGTTATTACCAGATACCTAGATCCTTGTTTGTTGTTGATATGTGTGTTCTTTATATGTGACGGTGTTACTCATTTAACATTAGGGATATACAACAAAAATGACAATAATAGATCAATTCACAATACTCCGTTTTCTTCTTACGTTTTAATTCACTCATCTTTTTCAAGGTAACTCAAGATTAAGATATAAGTTATGACTTTTTAAAGTGCGTTACTTCTTTGTCGCAATAGACATAATTGGTCTATGTTTTTAAACCTTCGAATTCTCTGTATTAATTGTTACGTAAAATATCTACTACAGTCATAACGTTACTACGGTTCTTTGTAAACAATCATTGTTGGGAAGGGCCGTCACTAATGTTATACGAACTGTAAGGCCGCCCCATGTGCATACATTGCAAAAAATGCAATAACATATGATTAAACCATAGTTTTTGTGGTGACAAGGTAGCAACATTTTTATTGAGATTCGAGATCAAACCTCCGTTAATGCTTCTTCTTTTTCCTCATAAACATGTTTTTGTAAAACTTAAAGGTCAATGAGTAAATCTTTACTTAAACCGCTTATAAGGAGCGAAAGATCTTTGCAAACACCATTGCTACTAGATATATAATTATGTGTATAAATTGGGTAAACAAAGTTGAAGAACCGGTCTTTATTTGTATCTACACATATACATATACAAATACTAAAGCAATACATAAAGTAATGCTTCTTGTTTTTATATCTGTATTTATTCAAACTAGAACCTTAATTTAGGTACCGTTTAAATCTATGTCCAACGTGTTTAGCTGTTTTCAGTGTTATAAAATATTCGGAATCTAGATGGCATACACAACATTGTTAATCCGTTCATTGCTCATATAGTCACTATTATTTTCCAACAGGCATAGCGTTGATTAAAAGTAGATATAAAAATCGAACTGGAAAAGAAGCATTTTTTTCATAAATTCCTGGAAAGGAAGCATTCAAGGACGGCAGTCACTATTATTTTCCAACAGGCATAGCGTTGATTAAAAGTAGATATAAAAATCGAACTGGAAAAGAAGCATTTCTTTCCCCATAAAATTCCTGGAAAGGAAGCATTCAAGGACGGCAGTCAACCACAAACATACAGAGAATAGTTTGGATACTATAGTAGCATTCTTTAATCTTCATCTTTCGATTTCAAATGATAACATACATAAAACATTTGATATAAGAGATTACTGGGATGACAGTAGGGTAAGTGTGAGGTTTGGGGCACCCTAGAACCTGGTTTAAACTCACAGCGGATTTTTTTTTGCAACTGACCGTTCCAAGGCGGTAGCCCTATTGTCCCTTTTTGTGTTTGTGATGTCATATGCCTTTATTCCTTATTAACATTGCTATTAATGTTTTGTCGTTTGCTTGTATTTGGGTTTAATGTGTTCTGTGAAAGCTGCATTTCCTGTTCGACTTTTTTTGATAACTTTGACATATTTATTTATCCACATCTCGTGGATGGGGTTGGTAATCGCAATACATCATAAATGATGGGGTTTATATCTCCCAATCACGTTTGTTTTTCTAGAGCTTATAACGATGTTAAGTAGTTCAGTTATCGAGTCAAGATTTAATAGTTATAACTTTTCTATATCGCAAAATGTTTTATCAATGCTCTATCGTTGCAACGAATTCCTATTAGAGAAGTACAATACAAACCTCAACATATTGAACGATTATGAATATTACTGCCTTTATTTTATAGAGACGTGATCTATAAACTTAGGATGTTTTCTGACCACTTTATAAAATTGATCAGGACATACGCCAGAAAGGGATACAACCGTTTACTTTTTCAACAAGCTTCCTGTTAAGTGAAGAAAAAAGATTTGTGTATTCAAAGAAGTCCACTTAGAGAAGCAACGGAGCATGACCTTTCCATATTGTAAGGTTTAAAACTATGTCAACAATAAGTAGTCAAGGTACGTGTGTAACTGTCATTTGAAAAGGTCAACGCATACGCAGTACCTCTATTTCATCTGGTTTATTTAGATGTACTTTGTTATAGATATGGTATTGGCTACATGACAGGGAGCTGCATCTGTAAATTAAAAGGGTATTTTTGTTTGGAGGCAACTGTATTTCTACAAAGGGATCCGAACATTATACGAGTGCACTGTTAAGTAGTTTTGATACAGCTGTATTTTATTGATGCGAGTTTATATTTTACAAGTGTGTTAACCCTGATCGTACACCATAGTGTACTATGGTAATAAAACGTATTGCTAAACGTATCCAGATTCATGACATCATTGTAATTTAGGAAACGCACGTCCGTTTTATATTTATTGAGAAATGTGTGCGGCCTACATCCTAAACAATTCCAGAGTAATTGTGCAGGTTCACGTTAAGTTGTTGGCAACCAGTTGTCTGAAATAACACTTTCCGAATTGCTTTTTTGCATCTATTAGACGAGTACTTTTATTTATTATATTGTACTAAATATGTATTATATTGTCTTATCGTGCTCGCAATGGTTTATTCTCCTGTTGGTCTCGCTTTTCTTTTACAAAGTGCGCTTTTTGGCATTTCATGCTTTTGATTTCTTATATTCATATATATATATGCTTATCTTTTAGTTATCCTTATATATCATCTTAATGCTAACTAGTTAGTTATAGATTATAGCCTGGTGGGTATTTCTTTATTTTGCTGTCCCGTTTTACTGGAATGATACTAGAGTAAATGTGAGGTTTCGTGCACACTAAAACTTGTCTTAAACTCTTAGCGGCATTTTTGCCACTGGCCGTTCAAAGGCGGTAGTCCTTAAGGCAACCATATTTATTTTTTTATCTCTGACGCCACATACATTGACTCTTATTTTTACAAAACATCTTGGGATTTCTTTGGAATATTATGTGGAATTAAGTGTGCAGTATATACAATATAAAGCGGAAATTCCCGAGTTGCGTTTATTTTGCGCTTCAGTGTATATTGTTATTACTTCAACGATTATCTATATTTCAAAAATTAATGCCAATTACTATTAATATCGGCATTATTCTGTTTTTTTGTCCCCTGAAAGCACAATCGTGAGTCATTTAGTGTGTGATGAATTTTAAATCGAATGTACACAATTGATATATGTTCCTTGTTTAGCATTTGTAATGATACCCATGATGATTTATATTGAGTTAAAGCAATATACCGGAGGTTTATGTATGATACAGTCAACTAACTGCCTATCTGTACCACCAGGAGGATTGTTTAAGTTGTATAGATAAACCCAATTTGATAATATTCGTAGCTCGTTGCCAATAGTGGAAAGATTAATTTCATTATTGTTATCGTTTGACATTTGCCAGCTCCTTTATCGACTGTATTATATAGATTTATTTTACCGGCATCACAAAGTAGCTATAGAGAGAAACAGCAGTACACATATCTTGATATGATTTTAATACGCATGAGTTCCTGCTGTCACATCATTTGAGCACAAAAAATAAAGTCATGTAGTTTGTGAACGGATTCCTATTATTCGGGTCTATAAAAACAATTACGAACAATGAATGTAAAAAATGTGGACTAAATAAAACAAAATGCTGATCATTGTCTGCAGAAATAAACAAGAACCTACAGAGTGAAGAAGTTTTTTTGATGACTTGCGCTTGCTAGTGCTAGTCTGTGTAATTACTTCAATTTACATTTCTAGGCTGTTACGGTCCTTTGCGCTTCTATGTCGTATAGACTATAGGAATGGAATTCCTAAATTACATCAGGGATACCGTTACCATAAACTTGGTAAAACCTTTGCAACATTGTATTATCGTAACCTTGATCTTCTTTCCAAATATAAAAGTAATTTAAGAACTCTTCTGCGACAAGGACTATCACAACCAGACTTCTATGGTGACGTGATTTACAAACTTCGTAATCATGTTCATACTATCTTTGTTAAACTTTTTAAAAGGTTTATCAAAATAGGTTATGACCCTATCATTTTGAAACGCACTGCTTGCTTGGTGGTGGACTCATTTACAATTCGCCACTATGCTTTCCTCTTTAATTGTGCGATGACAGGACAGGTGTGGACCTTATGATGGCGTCTACATTAAAGGACGGTTACGTTTGATGTTTGTCTGCAATATTGTCTTGTCGTGCCCTCAGTGGTACCTACTGAAACCCAAACTAAGGGAGGTGGGTGCATGAGCTTTCGTCCCTCGACTTTTCTGGTCGTAGCCTAGATTGGTTTTCTCTATAGCTGCAACTACTATGGTTGTTCAGTACGATTCTGGATACATCCTGACCCTATAGGACCCTATATCTCATTATTCTCGTGTTGCTCTGGCTTCTGCCAAGTCACTGAGTACCGTCTTTGTGGCATTCTAGGCTATTGTTTTTTGTATTAATATTTATCACATAACTTACTGTGTTGGAGTAAATAACACCATTCTATAGTTTCGATATACCACTAGTTATTTAAGTATGCAAATAAGCCTAGTATGCGCTATCAAAAAAGTCGAAAATGACTTTAATCCAATTCCGACGGTTTATATCAGGTTTCGCGTGTAAAAACGACAGGCAAAATGCAATAAAAGTAGATATGTGAGTTATGTGATAAAAAGAATCTAACATTCGTTCTCATTTATTATTGTATTTATTAAACTCGTTAGCAAAAAGTGGTATAATGCTCGGCAAGAGCCTCGAATTATATAAAAGCCTCGCATTATATCATTTTGCCAACTCGTTTAATAAATTCGATAATGAAAGAGTATTCATGTAAGCCCTCTATATACACGAGCATCTTTGTGTTTTACTTATATTGCCTATTATTGCTGCTTTGTTGGTTAGAGCTCATGGCGGGGCTTATTTTATTTACACAGTCCCGTTTATTGGGATAATTGTTAGGTTTGGAGCACCTAAACCCCCCCCCCCACCCCCCACCCCCCAGTGGCCTTTTTTTCCACTGACCGTTTCAATGCGGTAGCCGTATTGTCAACCCTCGTATGTTTGTGATGTCTTATCTTGCCTTTTATTTATCTATATATATGATTGTTCTTGTTTCTTTGTGTGTTTGTGGTTGAATGAATGCTACTTTCCCTGTTCGATTTTTATATCTACTTTTAAGAACTATTATGCAGCTATCACAACCTGTCGTCTATGATGGCGTGCTTTTACAGACTTCGCAATAGCCTTGACCAGAATCACTTGCATACAATCTGTTTTGGTTATACAATAACAAAAGATGTTATGATCTTAGTGGTCGGCCCATTTACAGTTCCTGCTATTTTTTCTTCCAAATCCTGAGAGAGATATAACGTTTAACGTTTGTTTTCGATCAAGTTGTTTTGCCATGAACGGTTAAATCACAATACGTGGACGCGCCTGAATTGCATTAAGCGATGGGAAATCTTATATTAGCAGGATTTTATAACGGATATTTCGTTTAAAATACGTTTAAAAACATTTTTTATTAAAAATAAAAATGCCAGAACCTGTTTCAAATTAATTACCTTTTAAATATTTTAATTTTACAATATGCAAACTTTTTCAGCCGAAATAAAGGTTTTATTTCATACCCCAGCCAACCCCGTTTTCGCTTCTTTGGGAAGGGGTTGAATGGGGTATGAAATTTAGTACTCGGACCACGTAATGTCTTGATGCCCTGAATTCTGATAAACCACTGAAAGCTTGCTTTGCGGCGTCTTGTGCTTTCGTTTTTTATATTCAAAATATACACGTCATGACAATGTTTGCGTTTTACATACACTGCCTATGTCTAGTTTGTAAGATGATCGCCGGGCGGAGACATTTTTTTTATTACAATGTCCCGTTTCGTTGGATGACACCCGTGTAAGAGCGAATCTTTGTGCACCCAAGAACCTGGTAAAAACTCCCAGGGGCCTTATTGTCAGCTCGTTTATTGTTCGGCGCCCCTTGAGGGCGCCGGACATACTGTGGTAGTAGTTTGACCTTAGGCATGGGTGCATGGGGAATCAAAAGGACTGATAGTTGAGTATGTTTGGATTGTAATTAAAAATGTTTAAATGGCATTTAAAGCATACTATAAAACGCACCAGAATAAGATATAAAACACAAGAGATAAAACTGCTTAGCGATTTCTTGAATTTCTGTAAGAAATGATGCACCAATAATTCAAAAATTATACAAAATCATTTCATTAAAACGATGTCTCCCTGTATTTTGACTGAAAACGAGGCAAATGCGTAATACGAATTTTAGAAAAATTAACGAAATTTATCGATCGTAATATCTGCGTTTCAAATGTTTTCACATTGTTCTCGTTTTTAAATCGTTTTGATTAATTATTATTGCCAAATAACATTAAATGTTGCTAAGAAATGAGAAAATACGATGATATATCGGAAAGTTTTGGCATTTAAATTTCGTTTACGGGAAATCGCTAATTTTGTAATGCTTCATTTTGACTGTCAAATGCAGACAAATGTATTGAAAACGAAAGTAGATTTATGAGCGCAGACTCGGAATCAAAAATATTCAAAATTATGCGACTTCCAGTCGAAATGGTGTTATGAAAAGGGTGTAATAGATTTGTTTGAACCCATCCCCCTTTACTTTTGAAAATCCCCCCACAATTTTAGAGGAAGGGGGGAAAATCCCCCCTGCTTTTTAGATCCTAGATTGGACACTGCATTTTATATTGATTTCTAAGCTGAACTGGCTTGTGCAAGATCAGCTTTACCATAGGCTGTCATCCATCTGTCTTCTTCTCAGTAACCAACACTGAAATTTTCATGAAACATTATGTTAAGCATCTTAGCATTGACCTTTCAAGTTTGTTCAAATTGGGTGGATCATGTCATTTACTAAGTTATACAATTAACTTATGTATAACCTTACCCTTACCAAAAATATAGGCTTCTGGCGACTATTTGCTGCAACTCTGCGGCAAACATTGCTGCAAAGCTGCGGCGAACAAGTTTGCGGCGATGTTGCGGTACACTTTTATCATGCAAATGAGGTCTGCGGCAAAGTTGCAGCGAACAAATATGCAAATGAGGTTCTGGTGATGTTCCGGCGATGTTCACCGCAACTTTGCCGCAGACCTCATTTGCATGGTAAAAGTGTGCGGCAACTTTGCAGCAAACTTCATTTGCATAATGCTTTAAGCTGTAATCTTCTGGCGATGTTCGCTGCAACTTTGCAGCAAACTTCATTTGCATAAAATGTTTCTCTGCACTGTTCTGGCGATGCTTGTGGTGATGTTCGCTGCAAAGTTGCGGCAATGTTCGCCAACACATCGCGGCAAAGTTCTTCAAAATAAATAAGGACTGAAATTATGAAATGGAACAATAGTGCGCTGTTTTAAAAAAACATATTTAGATCAAAAACATGATTTTTTTTCACTATTTAACATGGACTGCACCAAATTTAAATAAATGGAAACGGTTTAAATAAATCTACACTAAATAAATTCTCGCGATTTAAAGTATATCCTTACGTTTTGTTATGGGGGGTTGCGGGTGTCCGACCAAAGTTGACATTTCAAAATGTCTCGTAAGGGTCCCATGCCTAGTTAGGAAATTCCTCACGGGTGTATGTCTCACGCCCAGTGTTTTACATGTGCTCATGGCGATGTCGACCGCTGTCATTTCTACTTTACTCCCATTTTCATGGAGATGTCGGCCGCTGTCATTTCTGCATTACTCCCATTTTCATGGAGATGTTGACCGCTGTCATTTCTGCATTACTCCCATTTTATGGAGATGTCGACCTCTGTCATTCATGCATTACTCTCATTTTATGGAGATGTCGACTGCTGTCATTTCTGCATTACTTCTATTTTCATGGAGATGTCGACCGCTGTCAATTCTGCATTACACTCATTTTCATTGAGATGTCGACCGCTGTCATTTCTGTATTACTCCCATTTTATGGAGATGTCGACCGCTGTCATTTCTGCATTACACCGATTGTCGTGGAGATGTCGGCCGCTGTCATTTCTGCATTACTCCCATTTTATGGAGATGTCGACCGCTGTCATTTCTGCATTACTCTCATTTTCATGGAGATGTTGACCGCTGTCATTTCTGCATTACTCCCATTTTATGGAGATGTCGACCTCTGTCATTCATGCATTACTCTCATTTTATGGAGATGTCGACTGCTGTCATTTCTGCATTACTCCTATTTTCATGGAGATGTCGACCGCTGTCAATTCTGCATTACACTCATTTTCATTGAGATGTCGACCGCTGTCATGTCTGTATTACTCCCATTTTATGGAGATGTCGACCGCTGTCATTTCTGCATTACACCGATTGTCGTGGAGATGGCGGCCGCTGTCATTTCTGCATTACTCCCATTTTATGGAGATGTCGACCGCTGTCATTTCTGCATTACTCTCATTTTCATGGAGATGTCGAGCGCTGCCATTTCTGCATTACTCTCATTTTCATGGAGACGTCGAGCACTGTCATTTCTGCATGACTCCCATTTTTATGGAGATGTCGAGCGCTGTCATTGCGCATTACTCTCACTTTTACAGAGATGTCGACCGTTGTTATTCCTGCAATACAGTCATTTCATAGAGATGTTGAGCTCTGTCATTTCTACATTACTCTCATTTTTATGGAGATGTCGAGCGCTGTCATTTCTGCATTATTCCCATTATCATGGAGATGTCGAGCGGTCATTTCTGCATTACTACCATTATCATGGAGATGTCGAGCGGTGTCATTTTCATGGAGATGTCGAGAGCTGTCATTTCTGCATTACTCTCATTTTCACGGAGATGTCGAGTGCTGTCATTTCTGCATCACTCCCATTTTTATGGAGATGTCAAGCGCTGTCATTGCGCATTACTCTCACTTTTACAGAGATTTCGAGTGCTGTTATTCCTGCATTATCTCCTTTTCATAGAGATGTCGACCGCAGTCATTTCTGCATTTCTCTCATGTTTATGGAGATGTCGAGCGCGGTCATTTCTGCATTACTCCCATTTTCATGGAAATGTCGAACATCATCCTAACTGTAGCAGTCCAATAGGCACTTGGTGCCTGGATATCTTAGAATCAGCACCAGACCCTTAGGACAGACCGACAAACATAAATATAAACATTTACCAATTTTCTTTTTAAAATTTCAATAATCTCAGTTAAATTTTTACCTGTCCATGTGCTTGAATACCCATTTTATTAAATTGTTTTCTTCCTGTGCCAATTTTTTTTATAAAACTATATTTTTGTTTGTTTTTTTTGAGTTTATTTTACGGGTATAAATAAAAATATCATGATCATATTCACAAGTGCTATTAAATAGCAGATTCATTTCAAATTACAACTGAAAAAGTCGGCATTACCACTGTTAGTAGCGCACTGGGCTTTGAATCCAGAGGTCAGTTGGATCCTCAGACAGTACCATGTTGTCTTTAAACATGACACTATTTCTATAGCGTACACCCTTTATAATGATTGACATGCAACATTGTGTCTTATTGTCCCTCGTCTCCAGCCACTAATTCAAATGAGTAGATTATCAGTTACCTGTATAGATGGTTCATGTGATACAGTACTAGGTTTAATAACAAAACAAAAACAATTAGTCTAAAACTGATCGTCTGTTGGCCCTTCATGGCATAAAAACGACGTTAAAAATTCAAACAGATATGTGAAGTGCATTGTCCATTAATTCTTCGCTTACTTAGCTTTCTCTCCAATTGTTTCAACAACGACTTTGTAATCACTCGGCATTCATCACCTTATCTTTCCATAAACTATTTATTTAAACCTAATGCAGTCAATTCATTTAACACATTTTAAGGAAAGTCCTGCAACGAAACCGTTTGGAAAATTGTCTGAATGACCTAGTTAATTCAAAATACATTTAACCAAGTCAACATAGCAACGTTTGTTAATATTATGTCCATGACCACTAAATATACCAAGGTTTAGTACTGATGATAAGATAGTTAAAATAACTGATAAACACGTGTAAGTCTGTTATTTAATAACGTATGTTTTAATTCTTCAAAATTTTGGCGCCGAATTGATGCTTTGCATCAAGTTTTTCTTGTATTATGTTCTGTGTTGTATCCTTTGCTTCTGATATAGAATTGTAATTGTTGCTTCGTGTTAGTGGTTGATCTGTGATCTGTGAATGCTACATTTCCTGTTCAAATTACTCTAGTGAAATGTCTTTAAAGGGATACTGTCCGTAACTTTTAGCTTATCAAACACACAATAATTATGTTCGCAAACATCACACACTAAACATTATTCAATATTTACGAATTAAAAGCAAGATTGTTTAACGGAATTCAATCGCGTTACAAAAAAAAAGAAAATCCACTTCGTGCGTTTGAACTCGCAGCCCCAACTAAAATTACCTTTTCTTTACGCTCGCAGTAATAATAGTGTGCGCGAGCGTAAAGTAGTCGGACATCGCTCCCGACTGAACTAAGCGGGCTATACATATTACGCAATACATACTACGGTGAAAACCTAATGCGCTAATGGAAGTCACGTGATCGCAGAAAAGGTAAATATTGTGGGTCCCACTTTATTTACATATAATAATTAAAACTCTTTTTTTTTTAAATCACGAATATATTCCTACATGTTTCTTGGGGTCTATCCTCATGTTTTCATGTATACATTTCACTGAATAAAAGTCAGACAGTTATTTGGTTATGCTCAATATCTGCTTACTTACGGACAGTGTCCCTTTAAGACTTATTGATCGATTTTGACAGATACGAGTGTATATGTCTTGTTACGAATACATCTTTCTCCCGTTATGACACAAAACAGACTCAGGGAAATTCTGTTTTAAGTTTGCAAAAACAATACATTCATTGTTTACTTCATCACTAGTACTGAAAAAAAATATTATCGGTCATTCGGGTCGGTAAAGCTGATTTCCCAAGGGTGATATATAATCACGATTAGCACGTGGAGTCACGATGAGCACGTGGAGTACACGACGCTTTATGAACCAATGGAACTTCTAGTTTTTACATTTTGCATGAAAATGTTTTTAGAAAAATAAAATAAATTTAAATAAATAGTTCATGTAGTTCGTGTCATTTAATTATAAATTTATTTGAAAGAAAATGACATTTAAAGTAAAAATTAAAGTTGCAATCTATTAATTGTCTCAAGGCGGAAACACTATTTATCAATGTATTTCAAAAAGTAATTTAGTACCCGTCCTTTTCAGCTACTTAAAAAATAGAAAGTTATCAGTAAAGATTTTTTTAACGTCAGATTGTTGTGCGACGTCATATGGCATATGACATAGCTTGTATGCCCTTTCATAACGTTATGACACATTTAGTGAAATTACCGAAGGTGTAGTACATGCATCATACGATGACGTCACACAGTATGATAATAATATGTATGTCCGTTTTCATTAAAAGAGACCATCGCTAGATGCATGATGGCATTTCTTTTTTTATCTGAAACGATACAGAACCTTGCTAACATGGCTGCCGCTTCAAAACTATTAGAAGAAAGCTGGTAGACGTTTGTTTTTAAAGAAATCAAGCGTCTTAGGTGAGCTAGACTAGTATATAATTATATTGACAGGCATATCAGTGTAGGATGTATATACGAAAGAATTGCTGTTTACTGCATGTTGATTGTATTTAATATGTGAGTGGGTGTCATGTCAGTTTGCTGATTTAAACAGTTATTAACTGTTACCACAAATGATGTATGTATTTATTGCTGATCTGGAATATGTTTCGCTTGTTGAAAGCTACAATGTTGAAGGGATGATCGATAATAGTTATGTAAAGATTACATACTTTTAAAATGTAACACTTTTAAAGGAAATGAAATTATATGCAATATTGATATTAAACATATTTCGCCGATAATATACTCTAATTCTCAGATAAACATGGAACCATGTGTGTTAATCTCCGGAATATCTCACCTGTTTAAAACTACACAAATGGAAAGAAAATTGGCCAACCTCAAGCATATTTCTAGACATACGTTTTGCTTCTAATTATTCCTTAAATTGCTGATCATGTGGAATGCGTGCATTTAGTGGACTGCACTTCCTGGTCCACTTTTGTATCTATTTTTAGTTCAGTTACACTTGTTTATACAGTATTTTCACCAATAAAATACCGCGATGCACTTATATACGCCTATATGCATTACAAGTGCATGCATCGTTATGTATTGCACGTGTACGTATCTATATGTAGTGAAATGTGTATGCATTTACATGTATGACACGTGTATGAATCTACATGTATTGCACGTGTTTGCATCTACACGACTGTGGTTCTGTATATCACCCTCCAACTCCTCTAAGTTATTATCAGACTAGTAGAAGGTTTTAATGGAACATAAAGCAACTGTTACGCCATATGTACAACGATCCAACCACGGGCTAAGATATGTGTTTGAATACGTTAGTTTGTTAGCGTCTAACATTAGAGTTTGGGATTTTCCAATATGAGCTATTGCAAGGCAGGACGATAACTACCAGCAATATTTTGGCATGACAAGAATATATTGATGAGGAGAAGTCTACACTATTAATATGCAAGTGTACTAAATAATGAAAAGGGGATCGATGGAGAAGCAACGCACACAAACAAGATAAACAAAAAGCAAACTCGTGTGTACTGAGGCTGTTCATGTGAGATACTATATCATGCAACAAATCTCACGACCCCTAGCACCGACTAGCATTTTATTGACATCTTTCGACTGTTGTTTTTGGAGACGTCTGACAGAGGCAACGGTTATTTGTTGCGGCCTACTTGAATGTACTCGCTTGTATAAAGATCGCATGCCGGCTATTTATGTAGAGGGGCAGCTTCTACGAAGAAGACGTTACAGTTCAAAGATGTATTCTGCTTATGCTAGACGACCCAATAAAAAACCAAGAGATAGAACATTAAGAAGAGGTAATCAAATATTTCTTGTCATTTATATTCTACTTATGCATACGAGACGATACAAAAAAAGAAAAAGATAGACCATTAAGATGGGGTAAACAAATACTGCTACAAGTTATTTACATACGTCCGGTTGAAGCTCGGGAAGATGTCAATATAATGTAGTATACAATCGAGATGTATAGTAGGGTGAATATAAGTAATGTATATATGTTAAAGAGCTATGAGAAATGACCAAGTAATACATAATTGCTCGTTAGAAGCAGACCATACAGCTGATATTACTATTGCTCCTTATCATCTTCCAGTAATGGACCAGTATAATTCTTTAACGCAACAAAGCAAATGTAGCCGACGGATTTCGACACACGTTTGAATGACCTATTTTGTTTGCATTGAAAGAGTTTCCGCAGGAATTTTCAATATTTTAGCTATTGCTTGACATGCTGCCAGTTAGTGGTCTAACTTGCCAGATTGATTTGAGAATGGTGAGATATTCCGGAGGTTATTGATGAGGAGAATACTACATATCAGTATATATCTTACCTTCTACTAATGTACAGAATTTTCATTGAATTAAATGCATCACGTGAAAGCCATGTATAATCCATACACGGGAGCTTGTCTATAAACGTCAAACCGCATGTAGATGGGTCGTCATTTCCTTTGCGACGTCGTGTTGTTTCCCGTACTCGCTTCTTATTTTAAAATGCCTAAACTGACTTAAAATAAATTCCTTTTTTCTTAAAAGTAGTCGGTAAGATATAATCGCTACACAGTGTGTATAGGATATACGCAATAAATAATGTACCGACACCGTAAATCCCATATTAGGTCAGCAACTCACTAACAATCTTGTATTTGGGAGATAAATTGGATGAAAACAGCACGGTAGCACTTATTAAAACGGTTAGTAGCAGAGATACGAGATGGTTCTATAATAGCACAAGATATATGGAAAACGAAGTGACAGAACAAAATATATACTCGACTAAATGTAAGTGCGGTTTGGTCAGATTTGCCATATTCTGAACACATTGTTTTATTTTATGCATATACGATTTAGATAACGTATTTACCCTACTTCGTTATCAACTGCATATGCATAGTTGTTTCAGATCGAATTAGCCCCAATCAATCTTAGGGTGATTATTCAGTTGATACGTGTGTTCAAGGCGATTACTCTAAAGTTCACGGACGGACGACGACACACGAGAACTGTTGAACAGCGTTCATAATAGCTCCCTGAACGGGCACAAACACACCGCAGCGATGGACGTTTACATTGTTGATTCGAGCATTCCTGAATAAATAATTACGATCTGCTAAAAACTACAATTTCGCGATTTTATAAATTTCCAAATGTCATTTGCCAGTTTTACATCGTTTGTCTTACAAATTGGTAATGCTTTTATTAGCTTGCAAATGAGCAATTGCTGTAAACCTTTAGGTTCCACTTGTCAGTTTATCATGAAACTTGCATATATGTCATTATTTTGTTTTGCATTTGACCATTTTTTAAATATTTGTTATGCCATTATTAGTTGTTGAGAGCATTATTAGATGTTAGATGCTGAGCAAGATGTAAATACCCATGATCCCTTTCAAACGCCTATAACCATCATAAATAATAGAAATTGCTAATATATCACGTTTGTTTTCTATCGTTTGTAACTGAGGTATCTACGACATCGATGACTTATGGTTTATATAATGAGGCATACTAATGTCATATGCTCAGTCATAAAATAAGGCTATTAAACGTATAAAGCTCTGATTATTGACTCCTTTTTTGTGTGGATATATAAGAACGAACATCGCGGGCAGATAGACATGATTTACATAATGGCTAGGCCGCGAAACGCAGATGTGAATCCCCAAGTCGATCGTTTACGATAATTCATTATGACACCTGAATGTATAAAGGGATTCCCTGGTTTGTATAAACATGGGCAATGTTTAGCACATGTGGCTTAGCATTTCTTAATACAAGAACGCACACTGGAATACAAGAAATGTTTACTGTTTGTTTACAAATAGATCAGCTATGAGATACATATCAGTAATGCTTTTATGAGATCTTGATTGCATTATCATGTAAAAGATCGAATTATTGTGTATATCATTTGGTTGTGTTTATCTAAAGAGAATAGTGTAAACACTTTATGGAATTCCTTCAAGATTATATATTGTTATATGATTACCAATATAATACGCATAGAGCAGTCAATTCCCTTAAATAGAATATAACCTGTATCGCCACTAGCGTTGAATATAGCTTAAGATAATCCCCAACGTTTGATGTGTGCGATTCAGTCCAGAAGTGAAAGTTCACAGACTCGATAAAACCGAGTCTGCTACTTTTATCCCTTGTTTGCGTATGTTGCTTCAAAGGGATCCACTAGCGATTGTTTAGTGCTGTGTGGCCGACTACACATCATCATACTTTGGGATCATCAATCCCAGTCTTTGTGACTTTAAAGTAAAATATCGCTTAAGCCGGTGCTAGGAGGCGTGAGAGGAGTAGCACACAACATGACCTTTCATAAACAGACTCGATAAAACCGAGTTTATGGAAACTTACATCGCCTCTTGTGGATATACCATAATATACCTCCAGCAGGATCATTCGCGAGGCTAAAGCAACCTTCAAGAAAATGTCACTCTAGTAATAATCCTATTATAGTATATATCGCTGACAGTTGATCGTAGCAATACATTTTTAGGAATTCCTAGACATTAGTGAATTATTACAATTGTATAAGGCAGAGATACACTATTCTATAATTATAACTTTCAAACTTTACCAGATTGTTAATATCAATGAAAGCTCGGACGAGTTCGCAAACCATCCAGTTCGGACCCGTTACACTGGAGTTATGGCCCATGATTTATTAAAAAGTGCTATATTTTGCCCTGTTAACGCGATAGGGCCTTTATTTTTCATCTGATCTTTTTCAAACTTTACCAGATTGTTGATATTAATGAAAGCTTGGAAGAGTTCATAAACCAGCCAGATTGGACCATTTACATAGGCGTTATGGCCCTTGATTTTCTTAAATATGCTATAATGGCCGAAACTTTTCATCCGATATTTTTCAATCTTTACCAGATTGTTGAAATGAAAGCTCTGAAAAGATTGAAAACCAGATAGTTTGGACCCTTAAAACCGGAGTATTTTTGCTGTATTTTGCCTCGTTAATACGATAGGACACTTTTTCATGTTCCCCGAGCAACTTTTTATGTGATTTTTGTTTAACTAAAAAGCTTCTCCATAAGAGCTACCGTTACAATAAACTTCGTAAAACCTTTGCAAAATGTTATTATCGTAACCCTGATCTTCTTTCCAAATATAAAAATAATTTAAGAACTCTTCCGCGACAATGTCTATCACAACCTGACTGCTATGGTGGCGTGAGATATCCTTGGCCATGATCACTTTCATACTATCTTTGTTAAACGTGTTAAAAGGTTTATCAAAAGACGTTATGACCCTATCATTTTGCAACGCACTTCATGCTAGGTGGTGGACGCATTTATGCTTTCCTCTTTAATTGTGCGATGACCAGACAGACTGGACCCTATGATGACGTCTACCTAAAACTCAAATGGACGGTGATGTTTGATGTTTGTCTGCAGTCTTGTCGTGCCCTCAATAGTTTATTTTCTTGTTGCTATGCCAAGTAAATGAGTACGTTCTTTGTTTTTATGTATACACGAGCATCTTTGTGTTTTACTTATATTGCCTAATAACGTTGCCATGTTGGTTAGAGAATAGTTCATGACGGGGATTTCTTTATTTACACTGTCCCGTTTTATTGGGATGACAGTATGGTAAGTGTGAGGTTTGGTGCACCCTAGAACTTGGTTTAAACTATCAGCGGCATTATTTGCCACTGACCTTTCCAAGGCGGTAGCCCTAATGACAACATTGTTTGTGTTTGTGACGTCATATGCCTTTACATATCCACTCATGTTTGTCGTTTTGCTTGGTTTTGAGTTTACTGTTTTTGTGAAAGCTGCATTTACCGTTCGACATTAATACTTATTTAAATACACAAATTTTGTCTGAACTAGTTCTCCTGAACCCTTGCCTGCATGTCAACGAAACTTTTCTGGGATGATTGGTACCAAGTCTAGTTGTGTATGTCATCACCGTGTTGCAGCTGAACTATTTTCTGTGGAGTTATGGCCCTTTAAAGGTTTCAATACTCAGTATTTGTTTCTCCTGAATCCCTCGTCGGATTTCAATGAAACTTGGCAAGGAAGATTATTATCAAGCCTAGTTGTGCATATCATTGTCGTGTTTTGGTCGAATGATTGTTGACTGAGTTATGTCCCTTTTAAGGTTTTAATACACAAACATTGTCCAGTCTAGTCTCTTCTGAATTCATGGCCAGATGTCAACGAATCTTGAGGGGGATGATGCGTACCAAGCCTAGTTGGGCATGTCATCACCTTGTTCCGGTTGAATGATAGTTTTACAGAGTTTTGGGCCATATAAGGTTTTAATACACAGACTTTGTAAAAACTAGTTCTGGTGAACCTCTGGCCGGATTTCAACAAAACTTGGCAGGGATGGTGAGTACAAGCCTAGTTGCGCATATCATCGCCGTGTCAAAGTTGATTGCAACTGGCGGAGTTATGGTCATTTAAAGGTTTTAATGCACTTACATTGTACAGACTAGTTTTCCTGAACCTCTGGCCAGATTTCAGCGAAATGTGACAGGGATGATAAGTACATGTACCAAGGCTTGTTGCGCATGTCATCGCCATGTTCCGATTGAATGCCTTTTCACAGATTATGGCCCCTTATACATAAACTTTATCTTTAGCCAGTAGAGCGTACATAGGCCCTCTTAGGCCTTTTGTTCTATTTATTTTATGTTATTAAAGTGACACATAACATCGTTACAAAATATTACATATACAAAACAATACAGTATAATATAGGCAATATTAAGTAAAGTGAATACCCAACCCAATACCTATTAGTATAAATAATAATAAAATATTAACTTATAGGAATAGAACATTCTATGCATAATTGATGGCACGAATATCATTTGTGCGGATTGGTACTAGGTTAGGTAGAGTACATGTCTGATTGTTTTATACATATAACCGCTATCAATTCTTATTTATTTTTGGGCAACTGATTTTACTACACAGATTACAGGGGACACCTTCTTTAGACCTTGCATATTGATGTTTCTACTTTCTACCATTAAGTAGTTTCCATTAGTAACATGTTACCCTTCTCGGAGTTGATAGCCCAACATGAAGATATGTGTGTTGTTTCTTACGTTACAGTTGTGATATGTATATATAATAGGAAGTGATATTTGTTCATACGAACTGCAGAGATAAATCAGTTCCCTTGTTTCATAGAGGATGTTACATGAGTGACTTGTGTTATTGATTTTAAGAAACAAGTAGGATAAAATGATAGGTTACGAGGCTCTGTCGAATATCCTAAATGTTTAGACAACGAGTTTATTAAAGTCAACAATACACAGTCACGAATGTAATATTCTACTTATCACATAACATACTTACGACGTGATAGTTTCATTTTTAACGTATTTTTTGCGCACAATATGACCTATTTATGTGTCGACGTGCCGTAAAACACCATTCATTCATTCATTTTTAACAGTTTGTAAAAGAAATCCCGATGTCGTTTTGTTGTTTATGTGACGTCAGCTACGTTACGCGGCTATAACGAATTCGCATTACAAATAATGCGACATCTTTAACCAAAAAAGTTACTAACATGCATTTTATAAAGTAAGATTTCAAATAATGATACATATTTAAGGTGGCTGAACGTATCGTATGCTATATAATGCAAACATTTGGGACTGATGTGTTACTGTACACAAACACAGTGATTTGGTTCTCATTCTCTAGTGTATTACGATAAATACGCCATGACTTTATTACTCCAAGAAGCTATGTTATGTGATAAAACCCCTCAGCAAATGAAATATGAATTGTATTACAAGAAGTGTTCAATTTATAAAGTCACGCTTTCATTTTGTAATGTAATGTATTGACATTGACCCCGTATATCACGGTTCATTTAAAAGGCAAGTCTAATAATTCCTTCGATATAAAACATAATACATAAGCAATAATGTACTTCAAAAGTATGATGCATCCACATTTTTGAAAAAGCAAATATCTTCAATTATAATAATTAACCGCAATATATAGTAAGGAAACATTGCTTGTAATTGTCTTTTAAAGTTAAAGCATTCGGATATGCATGTGTGAACGTAAAAAAGTGGAATAAGCACTTTTATTTTTTTTTTTTTTTTTTTTTACTATTTTTCGGTTTTCGCCATTTCAGCGAACATTAACATGAAATTCTGTGCTTTGAAGGCGATACAATTTGTGAAAAATCTAGTCAAAACATCAGCTGTAGATATTGTTAAGGATTTTTTCATCAATAAAAATAAGTCTTAATACTTTATTATAAGAATAAATTAAAAAATATACATTACTTAAGATTTGGGGGCAAAACACACCAATTTACAAAGAATCACCAAAAAAAACCCATATAAATTTTGACCAAAGATACCTTTATATGGTATATGATATTCAGTAACAATAACTATTCATGTTTTTGTCTTACAAAACATGAATAAAAATGCCTATTTTTGGTAATTTATAAAAAAAAAGTCGCGTAAATACGAACAAAAAGTCCTATTATCTGTCAGTTTCATAATATTGCTATAAAATTTACACTTTTAACTTCAACTTTTATATTTTTGTAATTAAACAAACGATCATATTGAAATTACAAACAGCTTACAGTGTATGCTCACAATAAGTGCAAGGATGCATCTGAGTAAAATACTTCTTTTAACCCTTTCGCCGCCAAATTTCAAATGTTGTCAGCTAAAATTTGAATTTGAACCGTCCGGTAATATTTTATATAAAAACTGTTTTGGAAAACATTCTTACTCAGTGGCGAACAATGTAAACCCTGATCATCCTGCACATAGTATGCATGTAAACCCTGATCATCCTGCACATAGTGTGCATGTAAACCCTGATCATCCTGCACATAATGTACATGTAAACCCTGATCATCCCGCACATAATGTGCATGTAAACCCTGATCATCCTGCACATAGTGTGCATGTAAACCCTGATCATCCTGCACATAGTGTGCATGTAAACCCTGATCATCCTGCACATAGTGTGCATGTAAACCCTGATCATCCTGCACATAGTGTGCATGTAAACCCTGATCATATCATCCTGCACATAGTGTACATGTAAACCCTGATCATCCCGCACATAGTGTGCATGTAAACCCTGATCATCCTGCACATAGTGTGCATGTAAACCCTGATCATATCATCCTGCACATAGTGTGCATGTAAACCCTGATCATCCTGCACATAGTGTACATGTAAACCCTGATCATATCATCCTGCACATAGTGTACATGTAAACCCTGATCATCCTGCACATAGTGTGCATGTAAACCCTGATCATCCTGCACATAGTGTGCATATAAACCCTGATCATCCTGCACATAGTGTGCATATAAACCCTGATCATCCTGCACATAGTGTGCATGTAAACCCTGATCATCCTGCACATAGTGTGCATGTAAACCCTGATCATCCTGCACATAGTGTGCATATAAACCCTGATCATCCTGCACATAGTGTGCATATAAACCCTGATCATATCATCCTGCACATAGTGTACATGTAAACCCTGATCATCCTGCACACAGTGTACATGTAAACCCTGATCATCCTGCATAGTGTGCATATAAACCCTGATCATCCTGCACATAGTGTGCATATAAACCCTGATCATATCATCCTGCACATAGTGTGCATATAAACCCTGATCATCCTGCACATAGTGTGCATATAAACCCTGATCATCCTGCACATAGTGTGCATATAAACCCTGATCATCCTGCACATAGTGTGCATATAAACCCTGATCATCCTGCACATAGTGTGCATGTAAACCCTGATCATCCTGCACATAGTGTGCATGTAAACCCTGATCATCCTGCACATAGTGTGCATATAAACCCTGATCATCCTGCACATAGTGTGCATATAAACCCTGATCATATCATCCTGCACATAGTGTACATGTAAACCCTGATCATCCTGCACACAGTGTACATGTAAACCCTGATCATCCTGCATAGTGTGCATATAAACCCTGATCATCCTGCACATAGTGTGCATGTAAACCCTGATCATCCTGCACATAGTGTGCATATAAACCCTGATCATCCTGCACATAGTGTGCATATAAACCCTGATCATCCTGCACATAGTGTGCATGTAAACCCTGATCATCCTGCACATAGTGTGCATATAAACCCTGATCATCCTGCACATAGTGTGCATATAAACCCTGATCATATCATCCTGCACATAGTGTGCATATAAACCCTGATCATCCTGCACATAGTGTGCATATAAACCCTGATCATCCTGCACATAGTGTGCATATAAACCCTGATCATCCTGCACATAGTGTGCATATAAACCCTGATCATCCTGCACATAGTGTGCATGTAAACCCTGATCATCCTGCACATAGTGTGCATATAAACCCTGATCATCCTGCACATAGTGTGCATATAAACCCTGATCATCCTGCACATAGTGTGCATGTAAACCCTGATCATCCTGCACATAGTGTGCATGTAAACCCAGATCATCCTGCACATAGTGTGCATGTAAACCCTGATCATCCTGCACATAGTATGCATGTAAACCCTGATCATCCTGCACATAGTGTGCATATAAACCCTGATCATCCTGCACATAGTGTGCATATAAACCCTGATCATCCTGCACATAGTGTGCATGTAAACCCTGATCATCCTGCACATAGTGTGCATGTAAACCCTGATCATCCTGCACATAGTGTACATGTAAACCCTGATCATCCTGCACATAGTGTGCATGTAAACCCTGATCATCCTGCACATAGTGTGCATATAAACCCTGATCATCCTGCACATAGTGTGCATGTAAACCCTGATCATCCTGCACATAGTGTGCATGTAAACCCTGATCATCCTGCACATAGTGTGCATGTAAACCCTGATCATCCTGCACATAGTGTGCATGTAAACCCTGATCATCCTGCACATAGTGTGCATGTAAACCCTGATCATCCTGCACATAGTGTACATGTAAACCCTGATCATCCTGCACATAGTGTGCATGTAAACCCTGATCATATCATCCTGCACATAATGTGCATGTAAACCCTGATCATCCTGCACATAGTGTGCATGTAAACCCTGATCATCCTGTACATAGTGTGCATGTAAACCCTGATCATCCTGCATAGTGTGCATGTAAACCCTGATCATCCTGCACATAGTGTGCATGTAAACCCTGATCATCCTGCACATAGTGTGCATGTAAACCCTGATCATATCATCCTGCACATAGTGTGCATGTAAACCCTGATCATCCTGCACATAGTGTGCATGTAAACCCTGATCATCCTGCACATAGTGTGCATATAAACCCTGATCATCCTGCACATAGTGTGCATGTAAACCCTGATCATCCTGCACATAGTGTGCATATAAACCCTGATCATCCTGCACATAGTGTGCATGTAAACCCTGATCATATCATCCTGCACATAGTGTGCATGTAAACCCTGATCATCCTGCACATAGTGTGCATATAAACCCTGATCATCCTGTACATAGTGTGCATGTAAACCCTGATCATCCTGCACATAGTGTACATGTAAACGCTGATCATCCTGTACATAGTGTGCATGTAAACCCGGATCATATCATCCTGCACATAGTGTGCATGTAAACCCTGATCATCCTGCACATAGTGTGCATGTAAACCCTGATCATATCATCCTGCACATAGTGTGCATGTAAACCCTGATCATCCTGCACATAGTGTGCATGTAAACCCTGATCATCCTGCACATAGTGTGCATGTAAACCCTGATCATCCTGCATAGTGTGCATGTAAACCCTGATCATCCTGCACACAGTGTACATGTAAACCCTGATCATCCTGCACATAGTGTGCATGTAAACCCTGATCATCCTGCACATAGTGTACATGTAAACCCTGATCATCCTGCACATAGTGTACATGTAAACCCTGATCATCCTGCACATAGTGTGCATGTAAACCCTGATCATCCTGCACATAGTGTGCATGTAAACCCTGATCATCCTGCACATAGTGTGCATGTAAACCCTGATCATCCTGCACATAGTGTGCATGTAAACCCTGATCATCCTGCACATAGTGTGCATGTAAACCCTGATCATCCTGCACATAGTGTGCATGTAAACCCTGATCATCCTGCACATAGTGTGCATGTAAACCCTGATCATATCATCCTGCACATAGTGTGCATGTAAACCCTGATCATCCTGCACATAGTGTGCATATAAACCCTGATCATCCTGTACATAGTGTGCATGTAAACCCTGATCATCCTGCACATAGTGTACATGTAAACCCTGATCATCCTGCACATAGTGTGCATGTAAACCCTGATCATCCTGCATAGTGTGCATGTAAACCCTGATCATCCTGCACATAGTGTGCATGTAAACCCTGATCATCCTGCACATAGTGTGCATGTAAACCCTGATCATCCTGCATATAGTGTGCATGTAAACCCTGATCATATCATCCTGCACATAGTGTGCATGTAAACCCTGATCATCCTGCACATAGTGTGCATATAAACCCTGATCATCCTGTACATAGTGTGCATGTAAACCCTGATCATCCTGCACATAGTGTACATGTAAACGCTGATCATCCTGTACATAGTGTGCATGTAAACCCTGATCATATCATCCTGCACATAGTGTGCATATAAACCCTGATCATCCTGCACATAGTGTGCATATAAACCCTGATCATCCTGCACATAGTGTGCATGTAAACCCTGATCATCCTGCATAGTGTGCATGTAAACCCTGATCATCCTGCATAGTGTGCATGTAAACCCTGATCATCCTGCACACAGTGTACATGTAAACCCTGATCATATCATCCTGCACATAGTGTGCATGTAAACCCTGATCATCCTGCACACAGTGTACATGTAAACCCTGATCATATCATCCTGCACATAGTGTGCATGTAAACCCTGATCATCCTGCACACAGTGTACATGTAAACCCTGATCATATCATCCTGTACATAGTGTGCATGTAAACCCTGATCATCCTGCACATAGTGTACATGTAAACCCTGATCCTATCATCCTGCACATAATATGCATGTAAACCCTGATCATCCTGCACATAGTGTGCATGTAAACCCTGATCATCCTGCACATAGTGTGCATATAAACCCTGATCATCCTGCACATAGTGTGCATATAAACCCTGATCATCCTGCACATAGTGTGCATGTAAACCCTGATCATCCTGCATAGTGTGCATGTAAACCCTGATCATCCTGCACATAGTATGCATGTAAACCCTGATCATCCTGCACATAGTGTGCATGTAAACCCTGATCATCCTGCACATAGTGTACATGTAAACCCTGATCATCCTGCATAGTGTGCATGTAAACCCTGATCATCCTGCATAGTGTGCATGTAAACCCTGATCATCCTGCACACAGTGTACATGTAAACCCTGATCATATCATCCTGCACATAGTATGCATGTAAACCCTGATCATCCTGCACATAGTGTGCATGTAAACCCTGATCATCCTGCACATAGTGTGCATATAAACCCTGATCATCCTGCACATAGTGTGCATATAAACCCTGATCATCCTGCACATAGTGTGCATATAAACCCTGATCATCCTGCACATAGTGTGCATGTAAACCCTGATCATCCTGCATAGTGTGCATGTAAACCCTGATCATCCTGCACATAGTATGCATGTAAACCCTGATCATCCTGCACATAGTGTGCATGTAAACCCTGATCATCCTGCACATAGTGTGCATGTAAACCCTGATCATCCTGCACATAGTGTGCATGTAAACCCTGATCATCCTGCATAGTGTGCATGTAAACCCTGATCATCCTGCACATAGTGTGCATGTAAACCCTGATCATCCTGCACATAGTGTGCATGTAAACCCTGATCATCCTGCATAGTGTGCATGTAAACCCTGATCATCCTGCACATAGTGTGCATGTAAACCCTGATCATCCTGCACATAGTGTGCATGTAAACCCTGATCATCCTGCACATAGTGTGCATGTAAACCCTGATCATCCTGCATAGTGTGCATGTAAACCCTGATCATCCTGCATAGTGTGCATGTAAACCCTGATCATCCTGCACACAGTGTACATGTAAACCCTGATCATATCATCCTGCACATAGTATGCATGTAAACCCTGATCATCCTGCACATAGTGTGCATGTAAACCCTGATCATCCTGCACATAGTGTGCATATAAACCCTGATCATCCTGCACATAGTGTGCATATAAACCCTGATCATCCTGCACATAGTGTGCATATAAACCCTGATCATCCTGCACATAGTGTGCATGTAAACCCTGATCATCCTGCATAGTGTGCATGTAAACCCTGATCATCCTGCACATAGTATGCATGTAAACCCTGATCATCCTGCACATAGTGTGCATGTAAACCCTGATCATCCTGCACATAGTGTGCATGTAAACCCTGATCATCCTGCACATAGTGTGCATGTTGATCTAGGCCTACACTGACTGTGGCGGCGAAAGGGTTAAACTGACATTCGCATTATTAATTTTGTTTATGCATTATACATTTTAAAACATACAGAAAACCTCGATCCATACCTTGGTTTTACTTTTAGTTATCTTTGTTATACTGATGTATATGTTTCCATAGTATCGGAAACTCAATCATTTGAAACGCAATTTAAGCACACTGGCTATGTTAACAAGTCAGAATATGTGCTACTATTATAGTTCCTCTATGCCTCTACTCTAATTTGCTATCTTGTTTTCCAGCTGAGCTTCTTTAGAAGATATGCTGTTGTCAGAAAGAAGCGTTCTAGACCAATTAAATTGTTATTGACTGGAAAGCGTCAATGTTCTGCTTTTAGTAGGTATATTTTTTCAGGGTGAGGAGGTTGACCCTATTTAGAAACAGTAAACTATTTTATGTTGGGCTTAAACACAGTTACTTAGATTAAAACATCCTATTGTATTGGTATGTATACATGTATTGCTAGTATGTTATTAACGAAGGCTCAGTTCACTTCCAACACTACTTTCACAGAATACACTCAACAAAAAAGGCATTCAAACAAACAACAATTGCATGTTACTAAGAAGGAAGGCATGTTATGTATAACAAACACAAATGTGTTGACTATAGAGCTACCGCCTTGGAATGATTAGTGGCAAAAAGGCCCCTGGTGGTTTAAACCAAGTTCTAGGATTCACAACATCTCACACTGACTCTGCTGTCCCGAGTAACACAGGACAGTGTAAATAAAGCAATCCCCGCCAGACTATTTTATATGCGTGTTTTTGGTTGACTGTTGTCCGCGAATGATACATTTCCTGTTCGACTTTAATATCTCATGTTACATCAGTCCATTAACATATTGTGTACATTGTATTGACCGTGCAGATTTATTAATTCAAAATGTAATTTAAAGCGAACGCCTGAAATTGAAGATTATTTATAAATGTATACGTTCTCAATGACAGTTTCACGTAATTAAATCACGTATTTTGTATGAAAATCACTTCCGCTGAAAAATAACATCTTAAACAAAAGTGTAAAGTTATAAACTGAATACCTCTTGTACTAATTATCTATTGACATATGATAGCATTAGCTAATTTCTTTGTTTGGCAAAATAACGTAAAATAAGGATTAAAATATCGGAGAGGGAAAGCAGCCTTCAAGGACGACAGTCAGCCACATAACACAAAAACAAACACGCAAACAGACAAACAGACAGGCAATAGTAATGAAAAATGCAAACGACATCACAAACACAAAAGGGTTGACAATAGGGCTACGGCATTGGAACGGTCAGTGGCAAAGTAGGCCACTGGGGGTTTAAACCGGTTCTAGGGTGCACCAAACCTCACACTTACCCTACTGTCATCCCATTAAAACAGGACAGTGTAAATAAAGAAATCCCCGCTATGATCTAATCTCTAACCAACAAGGCAGCAACATATGGTCATTTTGAAGTTTGTGTCAAGAATCTCAATTAGAATCTCGATTTATTAATTCAGTATCACATTACGTGGTCCGAGTATTAATGTTCATACCCCATCCAACCGCCTTCTCCATCATAGCGAAAACGGGTTGGCTGGAGTATGAAATAAAACATTTTCGGCTTTAAAAGTTTGCATATTATACAATTAAAACATTTAATAGGTAATTTTAAACAGGTTATCGCATGTTTTTAGTAAAAACGTTTTTAAACGTGTTTTATTGTCGACGTACACGTATCCGTTATAATAACATCCTGCTAAATAGATATAAGCTTTCCCATCGCTTCATGGAATGAAGGCGGGACCACGTAATGAGGTGGAGTTTTCAAATTGTCTTCGTTATTCCCCCAAATGTTACATTTATTTATATTTCGTGCTATATCACCATCTGTTAGTAGTATTTTGGCTTTGAACTAATCTAATAAATAATATTAATTATTGCAAAAATGCATATACTATTAGATAAGCTAACGGGACGCAGCGAGTTTTAAACAAATCTAGCTTGCCTGTGTCCCTTTCAATAATCTCTTTTGAGACAACATGCTATTGTTAGCTTTTGTCTACTATTTTGAAAAATGAAACAAATCTGCTAAATATTGTTTGTTGTTTTACCAGTGTAAGATGACTGTAGAGGTTCCCCATTAACAATTCAGTGTATCGTTACTCTGGCTTTTGACGTCATTCAGAACCTTGATGACGTCGTTCTATGCTACTCTATTTATTACTTATTTGTTTATATTCATATATATCAGATCATCTCTGTAGTTTACTTATATATTTTATTGAAGGGATGTTATTGTCTGGTTTACACCGTTTCGTTACATTGGGATGACATTAGCATGAGAGAGACGCTTAGTGGGTTATTTACTTTTAAATGTATATAGCTGCTTGTATTTGCTTGTTTTTAAATGTGTTTTTTTCAAAGTCCTTTGTTCGGAGAATGCATCACTTCCTGCACTACTTTCATTTGCACTTTTTTTTCAGGGTATTCGTTTTAAATATAGAATAAAAGTAGGTATAAAAGTCGAACAGGAAATATAGCTTTTACAAAACACATCAACCAACAACACGTATAGAAACAACAACAATTACAATGTTGGTAAGAAGCACGGCATGGGACATAACCCAAACGGGTTGGCGATGGGGCTACCGCCTTGGAACGGTCAGTGACAAAAGAAGTTTAAATCAGGTTCTAGGGTGCACCATAATTTACTCTTTCTATACTGAAATCCCAATAAAACAGGACAGTGAAAATAAAGAAATCCCCGCCAGCTATATTATTCTCTAACAGACTAGGCAGCATAACTAGGCGATGTAGATGATCATGTTTTAAATAAACATAAAAAGGCATAGAAAGCCGTAATGCAAGTACTCAATGACTTAAAGTCATTCCCCGTTTCATATTCTTTTTGGCAGTAGCCATAGCAATAAGATAACAAACAATTAATGGTACGACAAGACAAGATTAAAGACACATATCAATCGCCACCGTCCTTTAAATTCAGCAACAATGGCAATAAAAACAAACGTATTCATTTAATATACATGTACTATTTATTTTAACAAGATGTATTACATAATAAGTCATTAACGCAATTCAATCTCACATATTATCTTATATTATTTATTTAACACATTTACAATTTAACGAATTAAAACAAACTATTTAATCCCCGAGACATTTGTTCCGTTTAAAGTTATCAATTATAATAACTTTCATAAGCATCAAGCAGAATCATAGACACAGTAATCATTTGGTTAAATGAACATAATGGTTTTGCCGATATAAACGGCCGTGATTAACGCATATAGCCTTCAGAAAAAATGGGCTAAATGAAGATTGCCGTTTGAGACACAGGTCTGATTTCAGTTGTGTGTCCTGAACCTTGTGATATTCAAACATTAACGCAGTTTAGTGAAATGATCTCATTATGTTTAAATGTTACAGATCGACTATTGCCTACATATGCATATTATGACACTTGATCCCAAACTAATACGTATTAGCACATGTTGCTGGAGTGCATATTTGTTCATAATGTAATATAAGTAGACAAGGAAAAAACATAGCAAATCTGGGGACGTATCAGTCGTCTATGTGTCCGTATGCCTGTTATAGCAGACTGACGGACGAATGGGCGACCGTTACATACCTTGTGGTTCAAATTTAACTCCACAATTCCGGATTATTTACTTGTCATGATTATCGATTTTTATTTTGGCATTTTAACACATACCGATTAAGCTATGATATATAATATTTTCAGCATCTGTTTGTTTTTTCCAACTCAGTATGGTCACAATTTTGAGAAGAACATCAAATGGTTCGCAAGTTATTAAATTAAATTTCAAGTATCTTAATGCACAAACAATGTTAAGGGCATACACAATACAATATGTTAACATTTATCATCCTCCATTTGAAGTCTGTAGCTGCCCTGCCCAAAGATATTTCCGTAACTGAAGGCGAATATTTAAGAATGATTTATTGCTTCAAATTTGTATTTATTTTTTGTTTTACGCGTTGTCACACAACAGTTAATTGTTTTAAACATCATATTGCTATATTTTACATCAACTAATGAACAATTTTTGTGACTACATGTTCCCGTTTTGATATAAAATTTAAACGATAATGGTCCAACCATCCAATAATATATTTAGCACGTTTTCCAATAGTCTAAAGGAATACAAGTGTATTTGTTACACATATTACGTATACTATCATGTAAAAGGAATGTTTAGTACAACATTTAACATTATTGATACTTTATGACATAACACACAGTTATGACTATGACAAACTTATTTACAATTATATGAAACAAAATAAGAAGAAGACAATTCAGACTGTTAGTATCGGCTACTAACGCTTGCCGTGATGTAACCTAATTTATCACATAACTTGCGGTGTGGGAGTGTAATAACACCATTCAATATTTCCGATATTCCACTAGTGGTATAACATAACGTTAATGACGTCATGGACGTCATGTTAATGTACGGTTTTTGACGCAATGAGACGTTATAAGTTATGTAATAAATAGAATCTAACATTCGTTCTCATTCATTATTGAATTTATTAACCTCGAAAATGATATAATGCTCGGCAAGAGCCTCACATTATATCATTTTGCCAACTCGTTTAATAAATTCAATAATGAATGAGTACTCATGTAAGATCGCTATGTATTATACAGTTCACACTAAGCTGACATAATTTAACGTTACCTCCTATATATTACTGAATTGCACTCGTATGACCTCTGTTCATGTACATGTACATGACTGAATTATATGTGTGACAAGGACACGTGACATTTATGAAACACTAACTTAGACAATGGTCGTTAGAAGTATACATGTTACATGTATACATATTGTTATTAAAACTATTTGCCCAAGGTAAATGCGAAATATTGCCCATATGCCGAATTTCGGTAAGCCATTCAATAACTGCTTTATTGCATAAACACCTACACATATGTATTATTATACTGATCGGTCAATAGTTTTGGCTATATATACCGGGAAGGGTATGCGTATAATAAAACGATTGGCCGATCATTTATAACATGCGGTGCAAATTTTGTTTTACAGCAAAAGCGATTTCAGAAAAGCGTGAAAAGGTGAAAGTCAAATATTTCAACACAAAATAATGAGGTCAGTTACATTAACGTACATTCTTTATTCGTCATCAAATTGTGAGTATCGATCTACAGCGTTGATCATTTTTCTCTGAATTGCCCTCGTATGACCTCTCTTCGATATACATGTACTGTCTAGGAACGCGATCATGACTAAATTATTTGTGTGACAAAGACACTGGTATTTATGACACACTAACTTAGACAACCGTCGTTTTGTTTGGAATAGAATGGCAATTTCACACGTTCTTACGTAGTGTCTTGGACTCACGTTGCGATCTCCGAATCATTAGGATATATATAAACTCCTTTTAATATATGGTTTCTAAGCCGCACAATGTATTATCATCCAATTCGACGGAATACTATGTCACTATTCTCCAATAGACATTGTATTGTAGGCGTTTATTCCAAACAGTATACTTACCTCTTTGTAGCATCTCCCCCATGACACGACCAGATAATTAATGACTCTGAAAATGCTTTGTCTTCCCTGCTTATATAGAAGTGGATCGAACGAAATATTGTTTGGCACCGCTTGTTAAAGAATCAATGCCAACGTATAGTCCGTTCAATGCAGCGGCAGCTTTGAATCTGCGTTATTTCATTGATACACGAGTGTCTTGGAATATATATTCAATGAAGTTAACTAGCAGTTTTCATCTTGTATTTACTTTTAAAACGACAAAGATGACGGAACACAACGTTAGTAAGTGTGGTAATGCATGTTCATGTGCACACCCAGAATGTAAAGAGTCCGTTAACACTGGACCGTGTAAAAGCTCTTCAAAATCTGAAAAAGAAAAAGAAATACATAATTACATTTTCCAAGAGTTGGGTAAAGAACACAAACTCTATAACACTTACTTATAATACTTAAAGGGAGTACATCAAGATTGATATTTTTAAGTCAAATACATTATTTATGTATGCATTGATACAAATGCGCTAAATGAGAATACACCACCAGCAGAAATTACACTTAACACGTGAAATAAAACAAAACACAAGAGGTATTTACTATCTACGGTTACTCGCCAGTGTAAGCTATTTCAAAATTGGCGGTATAACAAAACAATTGCTAATATAATCGTTTTACACATGCACGGCTGGTAATCAGTGGTGCTACCTCGGTTTGGAGGTATATGCAAAAGTGCTCCATCGCTACTTCCGAGGTAGTTCCAACGCCAAACAGATTGTTAAACGAGGATGGTATGCTTTGCTATTTCTTCGTTAATTTGTTTATTTTTCTTGATATGACATTTCCGGAAATGCAGTTCTACGCGGTTATGTTTAAGCTTCGCACAAGAAGAAATGTCAAAGCATACCCACCTTGTTCATCTTTATGTTTGGCGTTGGAATACCTCGGAAATGGCGATGGAGCACTTTTACATAATTTTTTTACCTCTAAACGGAGGTAGCTCCACTGATTACCAGCCTTGATATGACTAAGCATTTAGTTCTAGTTAGCCAATGTTCTAGTTAGCGTGGAGCGCTGTGGTCTAGTGGTAGAGCGTTGGACCCAAGATCCAAAAGTCGTGGGTTCGATTCCCGTCATTGCCATATGCGTTGTGTCCCTGAGCAAGACACTTTATCTGCATTACTTAGTACTGGTTCTACCCAGGAAGACATCGAGAGTTATTCAAATAAATTCAAAGAGCTTTCGTTACAATCGATGTAAAACAAATAAGTTTAAACTAAACAATGTAGGTCAGTCGTTTGAATGTTACATAGTATATACTTGGCAGATTTTATATATTATACGCAGTCATAAAAGGAAGTGTGCACATCTATGGTTTGAAATATTCATAAAGTTGTAATGACACCTTTAGCAAAACAAGTCTTAAAGCATACAACATATATCTTTAATTAATTGTTTAGTGATACCTTTGTATAAAACGTTCCTTCACTAACAGAGTTTGAGTTCTTCAAAGTCAAGAAAGAGTAAAACAAAATTGCGAAATGCATGGATTTGAATGGGGAAACTCATCTCATTAAGTGTTTTGTATTTTGATTTCTCACGAATGTCAAATGTTTAACTTCTTCTGTGAAACATAAATTTATGAAGTTTAATCACATATATTACGTACACGTTTACATCAATGTAATTTTCGAAATGAGGTTGTTCATTCAAATATGATAGCACACTTTCGTTTTTGAACCAGTATATAAATTTAACTACATATTAAGTGCAAATGTTCATATTAATCAAATATGATAGATCAAAAATAGACGTTAAGGCAAAGTATGGTTCATAACTATAGAAGAATCAATATAGTCGAAGACGAACTTACCTCTATTTCTTTTTACATTAAATGTTTCAGCTGAAACAAAAATAAAGGCAACATGACAGTTACTTAGTATTCCATTTAAAAAAACAACTAACCCGCCAGTCAGCGGCAAGCTTACTACAAAATCGTTCATTAAAACTTTATCCAGGGCTCAGGTAATAAAATAATATATATGTGCTAATTGAAACAAAGCATAAGTTTATTCACAGGTTCTTAAAATACCCGTGTTTGGATATACGTAAAATGAATTATGAGTTGGCAACTCTTACTGTTTTAAAATGTGCCTGTCGATGGCGAGTTAGTGACTTTAACATATATATATCAGCAGACATGATACGATGGATGTCAAGTACATTTTAACGTATTTAATTGAATTTAAATCATGTAATAACTATCTCTCATTATATTGTTAAACATGCACTCATAGTAACGATTCCAATATATGATATACATGCACAGAGTTTGTTCCTTAATTTATACATCCTTTATCCAGCTATATATGAACATATGTGCAATGATTTCAATAATGTCTTACAAAAAGTGAATATCCGGTGAGTCTTCCAACACATTTGTGTCCTGTTCGATGGAGGTTTCATTTAGGAATTGTTTAAATGTTAAATAAAGTCCAACACGGGCTTAAATATTCACAAGATGATTCTCATTTGGAACCTTACCGACAAAAACATGTTAGCAATGCCTATGCACTGAGTGGGCCATGTTTGTATTAGTAGTTGTGCTTCTACGAATAATACAAGACACAAACTGAATGTGGAATGTTACGTTTTGTGTTATAGTCAACATGCTTACCGTTTAAAACATCCACTTTAAATCTCGTTGTTAGTAACCCGGATGTTCTACAAATATAAGTACCGGTGTCCTGCATAAGTGCGTTCTCAATCCGGATCGAGCTGACAATTGTGTTTGTAGATATAGATACCTGTTTGTCAATTTTTATATCGCTTCGTTGTTTAGTTGTAAGTAAATTTCCTGGAACAAATACAAATAATTGTTTACAGATATTAAACAGAAGGACGATGAATTATGTTTTATTTTGACACCTACTCTCTGTGTTGAGAATACACATTCATCTATGGAATAGCCATTACCAAACAGCGAGTACGTAAACGTTGACTTCCAGTAAAATGACTTTCAGTAAAATGTTCGGTTTTTGCGCACAATATGACCTAGTTATGGGTCGACGTGCCGTAAAACACCGTTTATTCATTCCAGTAAAATGTAACATTGACTTGAACCCGGCTTAAACACCTAGCGGCCTAGCTTTAAAATGGTACTCCTATTGTCGACATTTTTGTGTGTGGTATTGCTTTCATTACTAATATGTTTCCTTGTAATTGTTGGTGGTTCTACATACGTGATTTTCGTTGACTGTGTTGTGTAAATGCTACATGTTCGACTTTTATTCATTCGTTTGAAGTCACAACCGTGCAGACAGATTAATCAATACCATAAACAATGTATTGTCATCATGCATCAGTTAAGTTCTTGTTAAACATATGTGAGAGTAACCCTAAATCATCGTTACACTGTCAAGTATATTCAGTGTTGCCCATCTGTAACACTGTTTACAGAAAATTGCAATTACAAAAATCGTGATTCCGCAGCCTGGAATCGGACCACGGATATCCTCTAGCCTGCAGCACGCCGAGTTTTGAAATAGTTCTTTTAGGTAGATATACCAGTCGAAAAGGATATACACAGCCGGCCAAAAACACGCCAGACGGAATAGAGTGTTATTGTGTATCACTATATTTTGACTTAGTACTCTATTCCACGAACCCCTTAAGTACACGAAAGTTGCTGTACGGCATTTCAAATGTCTCTATCGATCAAAATCAATTTATTTTTCAAGAATTTCAAAAATATATCAAAAACACTCAACGTTTTCAAATCGAGTAATTTATTAGAAAAGTTTGTGCTTTAATTCGAACAATATGTTGGGCGATTGTAGGGTTTCAATAGAGATGGGCGGCAGGGCAGGATTATCAAGCGGGGGTTTTCACCCTTTTTCACGTTTGTGTGTTATTTCTTTCTCAAGATTCTATTATTTTTTTCAAATTCACCTATATTACAAATGTTATTACATTTCATTCCGGTATACATAATATATCAATATTGAAGGTATGGAGAGAACTGTAACTAATGTTGTTATAACTTGTAGTTCAATCCATTTGCGTATGTTATATATAAATATGTATTATCATATGATGTTCATTCTCCGTAACATAAGTAATAACATATGTTTAAACTAAAATTCCACGAACACCATAAATACTGATGAGTCTATGCATTCGCCTTTGGAACACGCGAGACATAACATCTATGTGAAGACACAGACGGCACCGATAACGCAACAAAAGAGTGAACGTGATATATATATGATGATGCACCGAGGAAGTACCTAACCCCCGGCCATGTTTTGTTTCATGAACATGTTTATATTTATTTAAATCGAAATCAATACGCAACAATTGACACATTGCAATATCTGTGAAACGCGAGAATAGGATTTTAGTTGATGACGTAGAAAACTTTGAACAGTTAAATTAATCCACAGGTATTTATCAATTATCTGGCAATAGTTGTGCAGCTATACAATGCAGATTTACCTCATTTCCCCATGCAGTCACGCAGTGGTACAAGCAGTATCTACGTCATGCAAATAATACTTAGATTTACATACAACTTAGCTGCGCTTTTAAATATATGTTTCTCTCCGAGACTATCAAGAAATGTTCACATGATGTTTAAGAGTTAAATTTGTTAATTGATAATACTACAAAAAGGGTGGCCATTCATCTTTAACGTAACTGACGGACACGCAATGATGAATTGTGATTAATATTTGAAGGTGGATAGTAAGTTGTGACGTATATGAAGCTTGATATTACAGTAATTCTAAACTACTATACATTTGTCACATGTAAAATTGCGAGGTAAAAAGTCAAACCGACAATTTACACTGTTTTCTTTAGTATGAATTGCAAATCAATGAAAGGTCGCCATGTTTATATTCGAGTCATAATAATAGCCAGAAAAAATAAGAATTATCACGTATATTGTTTACATTCTTTGCAAAGAGTGATATGTGTTCAACTGTTAAATCTGACATTTTGCTTTTTATTCGTCAACAGCAAAATAGATATAATCAAACCTGCCCAAAGGAATAACTTATTAAGCGACCTCATTGTTTCAGGAGACCACCGTGTCAGTTTTCAATTGTACAACTGAACTGAATAGCTTACTGGGTACCTTAACATTGGTGGTCATAAAACAGGTGCGTCTAATTAAAAACAGTACAACTGAGAAGAGAAACGGTGGGTGTGATAATACTTACCATCTTTAAACCAATCAATTCCTTCAGGAGGGGTTTCCGTCCCTGTTGCATTGCACACCAAATATATATGTGAACCCTTTTCAACAAATCGTGTCCCTGACATCTGTATGTCTAATGATAAAATCAAATCACAAACATCTAGCACAGTTCGAAAATTTCAGAAAATATTTCCAAACACACATATCAGGAAAGGTTTTATAGATACAAGTTTCATTCAAGCCAAATACCATCACAAATTTAATTTTCTTTCCAATGATAGTATTTTGTTCTAAAAAGGAGTTTGATGGAAACTTTGACTATGTCAAAACATTGATTTTTAAGACAAAGGCGAAAAATGATGATATTTTAAACTTTAAACATATTTTTTATACAATTTCTTATTTTGAAAATAAACATAAATTATTATAATACCATTTTGCTATTCACTATGAATCTTTTGGATGTATTCTCATCAAAATCGGTGAATAATTGAGAGAGAAGATAGAAGGAAAGGTTAAGGTGCCACGTGATATTTTGGTTACTTCATTGGTTAAGATAGGAAGTTTCCTATCTGTTTATTAATATGTCTGTGCTTAGCCATATCAAAATGTGACTCTTCTCTGAAAGGAGATGAATTTATATAAGCTTTGATAAGCTTGTTTTCAGATCCTTACTATTATAATTTGTATATAATATATGTGAACATTACGAAATATATATTGTTTAAACCAAACATTTAATAATTACATTGCTTTGGGGTGTATATAATCATTGGTAGTAAAGAATCATTTCCTATATAAATTCAATTTTCTCAGCCCATATATTTTAGATTATTTTAAAACTTTCCAGGCTTGAAGATATATCATATAAGCATACATTTATTCAACGGTGAAATTATTTGGGACATAATATATCACTACGTGCAACACCTCTCAGAAGAAATGATTCTATACTACTTTTTGAAACGAAAAATTCATACTGTCACAATTAACTCAGAAATAAATATTTGCTGTTTTAACAAATGTTAGGGACAAAAGCCAAAATGCGATCATGAATTAAGGTAACTTGTTAAAGTTTGGCACTTTTAAGAATAAAATGAAATTATGTAAAAAATATGTAAAAAACGCCTATTAAAAAATCACAATTTCAGGACAATAATTTTAGAAATTTCATTCAACTAAAAGGGTAAATCTAAATCTGAAATTAAATAAACATTTTCCTTTCATTTTAAAATTAGACGTTTAACCCAAGTGATTCTATACCACACAAAGCACTGTATGAAAACCGTGTGAGAATGTATCAGTAATATACAAGAAAACAAACTGATTAATACATGATGGAAACAATCAAAGTTCGTTGTATATTTACCCGATATCAAATACAAATCATTACGTGGTCCAATTATTAACTTTCATACCCCATCCAACTCCTTCCACAGGAAGGGAACATGGGGTTGGCTTTGGTATGAAATATAACCTCAATTTCGGCTTAAAATGTTAGCATATTCTAAAATTAAAACATTTAATAGGTAATTTCAAGCAGGTTATCACATTTTTTCCAGTAAACAATGTTTTTAAACGCGTTTTATTTATCCGTTATAAAATCCTGCTAATATAAGCTTTCCCATCGCTTAATGGAATTAAGGCGGGACCACGTAATGTACCTCAATCTAGCCTTTATCAAATACGGCATGAATTATAACCCTATTGAAATTCAAATTCAGCAAATGAACAGAGAAAAAAACAATACAATTGTCAGAAAGTTGGTTTAGGGAATGTTTTTTTGCTTTTTTTAATATCCTCTAATACTGATTGAATTTCTAATGTTCGCATGACATTCTCATTTTTTTCTTTTTTTAATTCATGTTTTATGGAGAGCATAAATGTAATTTAATTTCTTTTTATTACTAAGGTGGAATCACACAAATTCCTTTTTTTTAAAAACTGCATACGAAATTTGTACCAAATTCAAATTTAACCTTTTTCTGAATGTGGAACTGAATTTATTTTGTTGATAGTCAGTAAAGAGTTTAAGATATGACGTCGTAAAGAATGCATGGTTCGTCAATTTTGACGCCGTTTTTCAATCACCCATTTTTCCAGAAAGTTTGCATTATTTTATTTATACTGGTGCCAGTTCTACGAAATTTAGAGAAAATATATTATATATTGTTAAAGCGATTGTCTGATATCGAAACATTGTTCAGCTGTAAACTTGTTCGGAAACTACACTGAAAACTGGTGTTTTTGAAATTTCCGTTTTTCTCATAAAACATGTTTGATATAAACTACTGAAAATAAATGTGTCCGAAAAAATATATTGATTATTTGATATTTAGTAATTTTAGCCAAATCAATTAGTAGCAAGAGAAATATATCGAGTCCAGGTCATTTTCTGGCTATTGGCGTTTAACAAAGTATACCACTTTCACAAAAAGACGTCGTTTTCTTGCGTCAATTGTTGTCGTTCGTTTGTGTGCAGATGTGATGTGTATTTTGTGGTGCTTATTTCCCCATACTATACTTGATTGTCATTAAACAGTCTTAATGACTGGGAGGAAACCGGGTTACTCGGGGGAAACCGACGTGTCCGAGTGGATGAACACCGAACCTTCTCAAATACAACACCAGAACGGCGATTTGAACCCGGGTTACAGTTGTACGTTACCAACAGCAATACTTAGGCACACGTATTTTTACAATATTATGATAGTTTCAAAACAAGCAATAATGAATTGTGCATGAAATCTATATATATGTTCACACTCGTTTCGTATGGAATAGGTCCGAGGCGTAGCTACGGTGTACGCATATACACACGTGCGTACGTCATGTGGCATAAAAGACATACACATTAAGGCCACACTTAAAAACATCTTGGTTAGCCAACACACGACATTAAAGTTTTCAGATGGCTAGGTAGGTAGGAGAATTATTTTGTTTTTCTTCCACCTATATGTCGGATTTGTGTGTGAATGCTGTTTAAAGTTTAACTACTTGTCTGGACTTAAAACACTACATTCGTTTACTTATTGTTATATTGATTTTTGTATACTGGGTGTGCAAACGCTATATTATCCTATAATAAACTGTTACCAGATGAGCTAATCGATCTCTTTAATTCTCATTTACAGAAACATGGTTAAATGACAGTAATGATTATAACGTTAAGGGATTTTCACATTTTGTTCTACACAGAAAATTAAATGACAAAAGTGCCAGACGCGATGATAATGGAGGTCATAGTTTATATAGCTGGTACTAGTAGCTCGTGCGTTACTTTTTTGAAAACTGCCTACGACAGTGTTATATGGCTAAAAATTGATAAGCGTATATTTAATCTAGATCGAGAAAATTAAATGACAAAAATGCCAGACGCGATGATAATGGAGGTCTTATAGCTTATATAGCTGGTACTATTAGCTCGTGCGTTACCTTTTTGAAAACTGCCTACGACAGTGTTATATGGCTATAAATTGATAAGCGTGTATTTAATCTAGATCGAGATGTGATATATTTGACTTATATCGTTCCTGCTGGCAGCAGTCGTTAACATTTTGTGGAACAAAACATGTTTGATTGCATTTTAGAGGATATATTGTCTTTTAATCATTTTTATAACCAATGCTATTTGATAATATCGGAGGACTTAAATAGTTGTTGCAAAATGAAATATTGTAGAAACAACAAGACAATTAACTTTGAGTTTGTAAATTTCGGGCGCTCAAATCCAGCCCCGGAATTGCTCAACTTATTGTAGCATAACACCAGTGGCGTATGATTTGCGCATATTTTCAGTAGTGACTTATAATAATTCATTTACGGTAATCTGTCAGTGATATTATTTATAGATTTTGAATTCATATTTATTTTCGCAAATCCATATAAAACCTATTCATTCAGAAAATAATGCATAAAAAAAACAAGCATTCCTCAGGTATGTGATTTATTTTTTTTGTTGTAGTAGCTTTTTTGTTTTTCTTGTTTTTCATTACGGTCATAAAGGTAACTACCATTTCAGGGAAGTCCTACACATTTACCTGAAAAATGCATGCAGACGTTTGTTCGCACGACAATTCACTTTGAGTTTGTAAATGTCGGGCTCTCAAATCTGGCCCAGGAAGTTGCATATTATAACTTATTTTAGCATAACACCAGTGGCGTATGATTTGCGCATATATCAGTCGTGACATAATAATTCAATTACGGTAAACTTTCAGTGATATAATTTATAGATTTTGAATTCATATATTTTTTTTCTCAAATCCACATAAAACCTAATCCTTATTCAGAAAATAATGCATAGCCTGTACAAACAATAAACAAGCATTCCATATGTGTGTGGTGTTTTTGTTGTTGTAGTAGTTTTTGTTGTTGTTGTTGTTGTTGTTGTTTTTCATTACGAACTACAAAATTTCAAAAACACCAATTTTCAGTGTAGCTTTTGAACAATTTTACAGCTGAACAATTTTTTTATATCAGCCAATCTCTTTAACAATATATAATATTTTCTCAAAATGTCGTAGAACTGGCACCAGTATAAATAAAATTATTCAAAAAACTTTCTGGAAAAATGGATTTTTGAAAAACGGCGTCAAAAGTGACGAATCGTGCATTCTTTACGACGTCATATCTTAAACGCTTACTGATTATCAAAACCATAAATTCAGTTCCACATTCAGGAAAATGTTAAATTTTAATTTGTTATAAATTTCATATGCAGTTTCATAAAAAAAATCATAAGTGTGATTCCACCTTAAATAGACAAACTCGAAGAATGTGTCACGCCTGGATATAGTCCGATATCATAAACCTGTTTGCATCCATTCAAAGTAAACGTAATATAATTGGGAGTTTTCATTTTTGCTGATATTCTATATCTTCTCTTTAAAGAGAGAGTTTTTAATTAATCAAGTTTGTCGTGTATCCCTTGAAACTATACCTGCTCTTGAAGATGTTCCCTTTTCTGTAAAAAGAAAGAAAACAATGAATGAATAATTCGAACACATACATATATGTAAGCTAGTTATAACTAATACAGGGGAAAAAGGCCCGAAAAAATGATTCTGAAGAGTGTACCTTTAATAAAGAGTCTCCAGTTTGATGCGCTTTCTCTCTTTATGTCTGTTCACTATTCTATACGCTGGTTTTCTACTCTTTGGCGGTACTTTCTCTCAAGTGTACATAGGTGTTACATTGAATTTCAGAATATTTTTTGTTTACTTTTTATTAAAATCCCTATTACGTGGTCCGATTATTAACTTCCATACCCCATCCAACCCCTTCTCCAAAAAGCAAAAACGAGGTTGGCTGTGGGTATGACATAAAACCTTAATTTTGGTTTAAGAAGTTTGAATATTGTAACATTAAAACATTTATTAGGTAATTTTAAACAGGTACACCATTTCTTAAGTAAAAACATATGTTTAAACGTGTTTTATTGTCGAAATATCCGTTATAAAGTCCTGTTAATATAAGCTTTCACATCGCTTAATGGAATTAAGGCGGAACCAAGTAATACTAATCCGATATGTATACAAATTGATGAATTATGTTAAGAGGAGGAATCGTGCCCATTTAGTTTTTCTTCAGCTATACCTCATTTTACTTATTTTCAATGTTCACTTCATTCACTCTATATATTTATATAGAATACTGGCGTGACGCAATCGGTAGCTCGGCGGATTTGTAACCGGAGGCCATGGGTTCAATCCTCCATGGTGTCACTGAGTTTTGTCGGTGTATTCTTGGGCAAGACATTTTCCCTTAGATGACATCCGTCGGATGGGGAAACCGGGCGGTCCCGTGTATCCTCCGAGCACGTTAAAGAACCACAGGAATCTATTCGATAATAAGAGTAGGGCACGGTTCCCGGATTCCTTTGTATCCTTCCCCTCTCTCTGCGGCGGCTCTAAATAACCTATACTGTGTTGAAAATTACAATCATTGTATGCTGGTATGCATTGCAGATGGTAATCTAACACAGATAATATGGTTTAGTTGAAGATTTTCTGTATGGCAGGCTCCCTGTGATTAAATGTAGATATTTTAATATTGATTACAATTCATTTGTTTTTTCCCATCACATTCTGCTAGCAAATTACTCTTTTGAACGATACCATCCAGAAAAAGAAACGTGTATACATGGTATACGTTTATAAGTGTGTAATAAAACGTGTCCAGAAGCTAAATTGTAAATGCCAGCATCTACTTTAACACACAGTCTCTATGTAGCCTACACACTTGTCCCAGAGAGTTTCCGTTAATCTTTCTCAGATTGGTAACCTTTTTTGGTAGACTTAGAGCCACATCAGTTCGTATTCTAACACAAAATTCTGCAAACCTTGCTTATTTCATAATCATTGCGACCTCTCTATTTTTTGCTTTTGTCGATTTAAAGTTATATTAATGATTTATACTTAAATGTGATATTCAAATATATTAGATGCAGCTGAAATAAAGTTTAGATAATTTTGAGATTACATTCAGTTATGATAAGAGTAGTGTAGCTGAGATAAGTTTAAATCTTTTGGGATACGACTTTTCGGACAATATGTAACTGTTTTTAATGGGATTTAATTTGGCTCCTGGAATAGACATTCGTTTTGTTGAAATGGATATAATACGAATTTATACATTTGAGACTGTACATTGATTGTGTAAATTAAATCCTTTTTTTTAAATGTGAATTTGAGTTCTTCCATTTACATGTAGTATGCGAGTCTTTTCTGAACAAATGTTCTTTTTTGCATCACTCTATTTAGTATAAGACTATAAGGTATATGTGATATCAGTTCAGATTTTAATTTGGAGTCTGTTCATTGTTTGATGCTTACTATGCTCATTGTACACACATAGCAGGTTATGCTATGCTGTTCGAGCCGCTCTGCCCTATGTAGTATCTAGTATACGTGTGTTGCAACCATCAAGGTAACATCGGACATAAAGTTAACAATGGGTCATACAGGTAACAACTTTTGGTCATAAAGGTAACAGCGTGTCATAAAGGTAACAATGCCACTGGTCATAAGGTAACAATTTCGGCCATAAAGTTAACACCATTTTTTGGGGGTCATAAAGGGAACAACATCTGGATATAAAGGTAACAAGTCTGAAATAAGAGCAGACTCGTGTGTCAAGTAGATATTTCACTTCGTCACCGTGAGTAATTGACAACTTATGACAATGCAACTGGACAGGGCAACACATAGGAAAATAATGTACAGTAGTAAATGATTTGGTTATATAAATTTATTTCAAGAAAATCCAAAGTCTAGTAAAAGGAATTTCAAGATGGCCGCCAAGATGGCCACCAAAATGTAAAAGTACCCCCTTTAAAAAAAGATTTATCCTGAATGTATTTGGACCTTTTATGTTTTATGGCTCAAAATTCGGAGAAATATGTCAGAATACATGTATATAATTCGTTTTACGCATTATTGTACACATATACTTTAGAATTTGATTTTTTAATTCAAGGAAAATGGCCCTAAAGTTTTTTTGCCATACACTTTCTTTCATTTCTCTTTTACCTTGTATATTTTTGCAAATCATCTTTAAAATCACTTCAGTTGATAAATTGAGTCAAAACCGATATATTTTGGTCTGCCAGTGATGTTTTGTGTGCTGTTCCTAATAACAATGACTTCAAAAGTGGGCGGAGAAAATCAAACCCCAAAAATGATAAATTAAAATTTATGTCAACATTCATTTCCTTTACTTACCAATGTTATGTTTATGTAAGATGTAATAATTTGATTTGATTTTGTAAAATGTAAATGCCACTTCAAACGTGGGTGAGGTAAATCTTCCCCCGAAAATAAAAAATCCTGTTCATCTCGAAAATATAATTTTATTCAGTTATTTTTTATTCCCTTGACTTACAAATGCTATGCTTATGTAGAATATATTTCTTCAATGTGATTTGTGTACCTTTTGCATGTCAAAAAATACTTATTCTTACATAGTAACCCTAAAATTGCAGCCAATATGAATGGGCTCATATAAGAAATATATTGTCATCATACACCTAAGATCATCTAGTATTAATTGTAGGGTATAATAAGAAATCATGATTATATGCATGCATATTCAATTGAACTGCCTGCTGGTATTGTAAATCGTATAAAGAATTCAACCTTTTAATCGAGTAATTCTTTCAGCTTTACTAATGTAATAAGAGCCCATAATAGCATGGTATGATGAACATGTTGGAACTAGTGTTATCTATAATTATTATAAGACATCCCAAAACCATCAGCGATCAACATTTAGGGGTCTCTGGCGATCTATAAATATTATAAGATCCCACATATGCACTATGCATTTTGGGAGTCTTTTTCGATCTCGAAATCTCATTAGTACGAACATATGATGTCAACGAGGTGCATTGGGGTTTACAACAGTATACAAATGTTATAAAAGCTCGTACATGACGTAAATGCTGGACGTTTGAGTGACCATGAGGATCTAAGGAGGCCACAAGAGCCATTTATGTTGGGTATCTGAGGGTCAATAACAATATAAAAAGCTTAAAAGAGACCATGCCAAAATGATGGCCATTTGGGGTCTGTGATTATATAGATCTTATAAGAGCCCACATATGCCATCAATGATGGACAATTAGGGGTCTGTGATGAACTCGAGATCTCATTATAGCCCAAATATGCTCTCAACGATTGGCACTGGGGTCTATGATGATGTAGAAATATTATAAGAGCTCATATATGTCATCAATAATGGGTGTTTTCCTCACAAACTGTATGCGCTAAAACTTTCAAACTTGCTTATAGTTGTATCTTGGGTGGTACATCGCAACGTGACAAAGCAAATGTGGAAGTGACCTTGACCCTCCAAGCAAAGGTCAAATAACTCAATAACGTTTACGTTCAACTTTTGCGTTTAGGTAACTTTTTCACAAACTGTATGCACTAGAACTTTCAAACTTTGCTTATAGTTGTATCTTGGGTGGTACATTGCAACGTGACAAAGCAAATGTGGAAGTGACCTTGAACCTCCAAGCAAAGGGCAGATAACTTAATAATGTTTACCTTCAACATTTGCGTTTAGGTCACTGCATGCACTACACTTTTCAAACTTTGCTTATAGTTGTATCTTTGGTGGTACATCCTAACGCGACAAAGCAAATGTGGGTGTGACCTTGACCTTCCAAGCAAAGGGCAGATAACCTTATAATTTTTACTTTCAACTTTTGCGTTTAGGTCACTTTTTTCACAAATTGTATGCACTAAGACCTTTCAAACTTTGGTTATAGTTGTATCTTGGGTGGTACATTGCAACGTGACAACGCTCTGGTCACTTAAGGTAGAATGTATGCTACATAAGTTACTTATATTTTTCGTTACTGTCGAGGCATTTTTACGTGTTTATAATTATCCTTTTTAAGGATAGGTTATTACCTATATATACTGAAACGCAAAAGAAATGCAACACGGGAATTTCCGCTATATATTGTATTTACAATATGCTGATGTTAATTGAATGGTACATGGCTACCTAAGACCTTTCCTTTCGGAAAATACACTTAAGCAACACATACTATAGCAAATAGTATTCCTTCAAAGTTTCATTATTGACAGAGTACGTGTTTGGCTCAAGCATGCGAGCAAACTTAGGATGCAAAAGCTTGCAAACTCTTTAAGTTAAATACAGTACCGAACTGGCTCAGGTTTTCAAAGAGGAACTTCAACATTTACGAATTTCATGTTACAAGGTGTAATGTGATTAAAACGTCTTCTTGTTGTTGTGTCCTTTCTCTAATTAACTGCACTTTTTTTTACAAATCATCTTGGGATTTCTTTGGAATATTATGTGGAATTAAATATGCAGTATATACAATATATAGCGGAAATTTTCGTGTTGCGTTTCTTTAGCGTTTTAGTATATGTATATTGTATAGTTTATCTACTTGATTGTATGCATATATCCTAGTTGTGCAAAATTTGTTCTTACATTTGTTTTAAAGAAAGTTGTTAGTCTTTTTCAGAAGTTATCCTTCCTTCACTGGTTCCTGTACATGAAGGAACTTTCCCTTATCACGACTGGACTTGGATAAGACCAAAAGGATGTCCTTTTGAATTCTGTGTTTATTATCTGCCTGAATACATATGCCTATTACCTAAGATTGTTTTTGTTGTTTTGAAGATAAGAGAACACTTGATTTACTCACGACATTAAGAGTGTAATTGATTTCGATGACAACCTATATTTCGTATCCACCTTTAATAGATACATTCCAAAAACTAGTTTACAATTATTAAATCAGCAATTATAGCATCTAGCCGAAAACAAATAATAAATACTGATAAAGGTGATCCTTTGGGAGCAACAAACACAATTTAGAAAATAAATCAGCAGATTCGGTTTTATTGAGTCTGTTCATGAGAAGTAATGAAAGAAGCAACACCTCTCACGGCCCCTAGCACCGGCTTAAGCAGTATTCTACTTCAAAGCCACCTATATTGGGCTCGTTGGTCCCAAAGGACCAGTAAAAATAACACTACTGATATATAAATAAGACGTAAATATCATAGGTAAAGTTACTAAATGAGGGTTTTTTAAAGCAAGTATCATGATATTAGATAACAATAGGCATTATTACATGTAGCATAATGACAAGTTCAATATAAACCTGAATACAAGTTTCTGACAGGAGTTCTGTGTGCATTTTGATGATATCAACTAACCTTCTCTGTGTATGATTACAGGAGACCTTCGATGGAGAATAACATATTGAAAGTAGACATTTGGAATCATGGTACGAAGAAATAAATTCAAAATGGATTCCAAAATGGATTCCAAAGATGACGCCGAATTCGACATTTGGTTAGAGATTAGATCATGGCGGGGATGTCTTTATTTACACCGTCCTGTTTTAATGGGTTGACAGTAGGGTAAGTGTGAGGTTTGGTGCACCCTAGAACCGGTTTGAACCCCCAGTGGCCTACTTTGCCACTGACCGTTCCAAGACGGTGAGCTTGTCAACCATTTTGTGTTTGTGATTTCGTTTGCATTTATTATTACTTTTGCCTGCTTGTTTCTCTGTTTGCGTGTTCGTTTCTTTGTTTTGTGGTTGACTGTCCTCATTGAATGCTACTTCTCCTGTCCGATCTTTTTATACTTCTTCATGTATGCTATTACCTACATTATAAAAACTTTACCTCAGGATGTATCCAGAATTGTAAGAACAACCACAGCAGTTACAGCCAAAGAGAAAAACAATCTACGGTATGACCAGAAAACCCAAGAGACGGAAGTTCATACTAGATTAAATACGAATGGCTTTTAACAAGGAAACTTAAATTCGTTTTAGGATGTCCAATTCTAAAGCAAGTGAGTGCTCTTACACATATGTATCTTCCTTATTGTAAAAGTAATGCATATATTTCATATAAGATGGAAAACAACTGACATACAAAGAATAGTATCGTCTTACCAATGACGTTTAATGTAATGTTTCTCCGTAATCCTGAACTAATTTGGCATTCGTATGTTCCTGCATCAAACAGCTGTACGTTTTTAATAAGTAGATTCCACCCGTCTCTGTCTGGAACATGATGAAGGTAAAACCGATCTAAATCTATAAATTGCTGTTCTCCAACCGTTATTGGAACGTTGTATGGTTGTTTTCTCCAAGTCACCTGAAAAATGTATGTTTTTATGTATCAGATGTGTTTGACGTAACGTTCAATTGAAGATTTTGTTGTGAATCCCCAAATGCTTTAAGTTATTATGTAACATGTTTGTCAGGTATGGAACTACTATATACAGGAGAATCTTTGGTATATTCTTCGGTACTGACCATCCACATTTTAAAAAAGCGATAGATTGTATGTTGAGTTTTTTCACAAGATTCTCAAACATGTCATCGAGGCATATAATCATAGCCCAATCTATCTGGATGTTTTGAATATTGCCAACACTTTCTATTTCATAATATTATTGCTATCTTTACCAAAGCATTTCCGCTCAACAAACCTAATCATTGTTATTATGTCTATTTTATTTCTAGGTTTACATCTTCCTGATGTGCTGAAGAGGGTATAATTATTAGCAAGATTGATGACAAACAAAAAACTTCAGGTTTGACATCTATAATTATCCCTACTTAACAAGGAACGCTCCCGAGAAACATCTTATGAGCATATATTCTTAAGTTATTATTTGTTCAAGAGATTATAGTCATGTTGAGAACTTTAACATTAGCAACCAGTGAAAAACTTAAAACGCTTCTCCATCAGCGATACTGTTGTCATTAACATCGACATACCCTTGCCCAACTGCATTCTCGTTAATATTTTTAAAATAAGAAAGCAATTTGAAAGCTATAATGTGACATAGACTATCACAACCTATGGTTACGAGATTTGTCATGATCACTTGAAACATACAATGAATAATTACAACGACAGTTTGGACATTGAAAAAAAGAGAGTATGGCCATATTGTTTTGCAACGCACTGCATGTGTTTTGGTTGAACCATTTTTGACCATATTGTTTTGCAACGCACTGCATGTGTTTTTGGTTGAACCATTTTTGACTATATTATTTTACAACGCACTGCATGTATTTTTGTAGAACCATTATTTTAATTTGCCGCTTACCCTTTCTCTTTGATTCACGGATATACCGGGAACTTAGTGAAGACGTTCACCTTACTCTAGATAAGGACGGGAACGTTTGATTTTATAACCAATCCTGTCTTCTCGATCCATTAACGGTGTATGCACTTCCTACTCCGGCGTTTAATTTTGCCTAGTTTGTTAGGGGATACTATGATTTATTTATGTACACTGTGCCGTTTATCTGTGCTACAGCGGATTTACCCTCACTCCAGCCCTTCTGTTGTGCTCCTGTTTACTTTCGCATTTAAAACAATTCGAAGAAAATGTTCTTTATACTAATGCGGGTTTTTGTATGTTTTGTAAATGGCTCATTTCATGTTCGTATTTTCTTTATATGACTTGTATTATTTAATATCCTGATTAATTGCAGTTGGAGGGGTAAAGTTTTCAGCTTTATAATTCTTACCACAATGAGCTGTATTTATTCAGGTTTATCATCGTTGGGGACAAACCTTTGAGATCACATTTATTACGTTTAATTTAATTCATCGATATTAGAGCGACTACAGTCTTAAGTAATTGATAACACACAGTCATGTAGAGGTTTAGTTCAAATACACTATTGGCGCTTTACATTAAAGTTTTATAGAAATCAAGCTGATGGAATTAACATAATGGTGTTAATAATTAGTATACTATTATAGAGCTAGTTACACTGTCACTGACACTGTTGGTCTCATTTTCTGTACTTACTAAGCGTTCAATATATACTAAAGGAAAAAAAGAAACGCAGCTTGGAATTTTCGCTGTATAATGTATATACTCCACACTTAATTCCATGTAATATTCCAGAGAAAACCCAAGATGTTTTTAAAAAAACAACACGGTTACAGCTAGTTAGAGAAAGGACTAAATTGTGCTGTTGTAGACCTTTTAAAAATAGTACACATTTTAACACAACATTCTTAAATGCTGAACTTCCGCTTTTGGTTTTAACATATTTTATTTTTACAGGATAATATTTGTTCACAATAAAAGAAAAGAGATTAGAACGACGAAAATTCTATTAATAATGCAAAATTGAAGCGATAATATTTGTTATGTTATGTGTTGTTTTAGTATTTATTTTTAAAAGAAACATCTTATATATCCATGATATCCATGTGCTAATTCGACTTACAATATATAGTGACAATTCATGAATTGCGTTTCTTTTTCCCTTTTCCTGTATACATATCACTTTCATTTGCACCTTACCGTTTTGGTTCCTAAATTTTCTATTGAGCAATATAAAACAGCTAGTCCGCCTTTCTCAAAAGTAACGTTGGTTGGTGAAGGATAAAACTTGGGAATCAACGGTTTTCTTGTTAAACCTGAAACAAAAAACAACAAAAAATGAACATGATATTAATGTAAATCTGGTTTCTGCACAAAATCATCTATTAATTAAAAAGGACACACGGATATCAACAATTAGAAGAATGCAGCACAATTTGTCTTGACGTATTGACATTTGTAACGCCAGTTTTAAAAAAATAAATATGCAATAAGGAATTTGGAAATCGCCGAACACGAAAAACACAAAAATATATTGCAATCTTGGTTTGACAGAGAATGTTCATTAACGGTAGTAAAACATGCTTTGAACCGTTTACGCCCTCTAGCTCCGAGTTGAGCAGAACTTAATATTAAAAATGTCAGCAGTACAAACATGTGAGCCATTCCGAAGATGGTTTGAATATGACGGTGAACATGGAACCTTCAATGAAGTATTTTATACCATTCCATGGCCAGCGGCGTATGGTTCCAGTTTCTAACAAAAACATTTGGCCTAAACGTGAAACAATGGGCGAAATAAACAACACGGAATTTAGTTGGGAGCAGAGGTTATGAAGCCTGCGTATCACAAGTAGCAGTCAAAAGACTAAATTAGCAGACAACATATTCTAAGGGTGATTAAACGATACTTAGAATATTTGAAGGCAGGAGTAGTGTACTCGAAATTAAAGTAAGAAAATAAAATTATTTGAGAATTACTACCGATATCTGTATAAATATCGGGCTCTGCGATCTCCAACGATAGGGATGAAAAACAGATCTGATTGCAAGAACGGGGAGACAGTCATTTTACCGCAGGCAAATCAAGACTTTAAGTTTCCGTCTCAAGGCCATTATCTTTACACGTAGCATGAGCTTTATCACTAACTAAACTAAACCAGCAGCATTGTGCTGCACTTGATAGTCTATTTCTAATAAATTATACAGGAATTATGCACGCTTCCATATATTGCGTGCCATATAACAGAAATCTTGACAAGGCTAATCCGTATATTCCAATCTAAATAATGTAGTCAATAAATAATCAAATTAGCCAATCAATTTTGATGATTTGACAACGCTTGATGTTGATTAGTCTGCTCCGTGATTGTGTACGTGCCAATTTGCACTTGCTATTAGCCTTTTTTGAATAGATTCACGCAAATTGATTTACAGGCTTAGTGCATAATGGAAGCATTTAAGTAATCGCAAATAATTGCTAAACACCATAAATGGTAGATGAAATTGTTACTTCACGGCTTGAACATCATCTGCAGCAATGGCAATTTTGCCTGACAGAGTCGCAGATGATTGTAAATGTGCGATTGCCAATTTAACTGACAACTAAAGTATAACGGAAAAAATGACAGTTACTGATTATTTTTGTAACTGATGATATATCGTTGGTTAATCTTGTCTAGATGCGTCTTCCAATTGAACGCTTCGTCCCATTATTAGTATAGATGATAAATGGTCTGTAATGTCTTAGAAATATCAAAACTAGTGACAATGTGATCTTTGTTTTTACCAAACTAGCCCACCTGAACATAGGTGTTTCATTTACTTTGTTGAGCTGATATGCTGTATAACTAGTAAATACACATAATGCACACGTCCAATACGTAAACCATGAATTGATTATAGAGTTACTCAATAAAACCGAGTCTGCTACTTTTCTCTCTTGTTTGTGTTTGTTGATTCCAAGGAATCCCCTTTTCAGTATTTATTTACATTAGTTCATATTAATGAAAATGGGGTGAACATACATGGCTGTTAACGATTGTTAATCAGAATTTATTTAATAGTTGCATATAAAGGGAGTGCTAACGCACTTTAGCTTGGGTGTTCTATACACGAGACATGCTTCCTTTTAATTAAAGGTACATAATGAAAAACATTATTTAGTTGCACAGTCAGTTCATTATACATGTATGTTCATGGGACAACGACAAAATATCATTTCAGTATGTGTTCAAGTCCTTTTGTCTGCGGCGTTTGTGTCAGTTGTGGAATGTTCAAACACAATTTACCTATTACCTAAATACATTATTTATCTTGAAACAAACACTTTTGGGATTGAAAAAAGAACAACTTGCTTTTCGAAATCAAATGAGAAATAAAAAAATGCAAAAGTTGATTGATAGGGCATTTTCAATGTAAAATTCTACTGCATCAAAACATTGTTTTTAGAATATTATAGAAGACCTCCTGAAAGTTTTATCTCAAAATATAAAATTCAAGGCAACATATAACTAAAGTTATTTGAGAGTTCTAAGTTTTCTTACGGCGTAAATGTGTATATGACAGATGAATAATTTATAATTTGGAATAAACAATAGTTTGAAAGCAGATAGAAATTTAATCGAATAAATACTGAAAATTTGATCCCTTGGAAGCAACAAAAACAAGCAAGAGAGAACAGTAGCAGACTCGGTTTTATTGAGTCGTTTCATGAGAGGTAATATCAGGTGCAAAACTCCATAGAACCGGCTTCAGCGTTATTCTACTTTAAAGCTACACAGATTGGGCTTGATGATCACAAAGTACCAGTAAGTAATAACACTACAGATTTGTAGTCGGGGCGACATTTTACAGCTGCCACACAGCAATACTGTCACAAGTATATGCATATGGCGTCGACAATTTTTCTATAAATTACAAAGATATGGGAAAACTTGAAAACAGTTTGAGTGTTAAGGTATATACAAACAGGCGAATTGAAATGTGTGCTTGTTTATGCCTGTACGTAAATACTCAAGCAGGAGACCCTTCGGATACACAAACACTAAAAATGTAGCAGACTGCCTTTTACTGAGTCTGTTTATGAGAGGTAATGTAAAAAAGCAACACCTTTCTCACTCACCAGTTTAAGCGGTATATAAAAGCCACCTAAATAAGAGTGTACGGCCGTCATAATGCACTAAACACTTGCACACACCAGGTTGAATGTTAATATAGTACAAAGGGACTTGTGAAACGAGAAGCACAACCAAGAAAATAAAGTATTAGATTCGGTTTTCTTGAGTCTGTTAATGAGAGGCAATGTTAACATTCACCCTGGCGTGTGCAAGTGTTTAGTGCATTATGACACACAAAATGGCAAACATGAATGGCAATGTTAATAAAGAATAAAGGCATATGACGCCACAAACACAAAAAGCGTTGACAATAGGGCTACCGACTTGGAACGGCCAGTGGCAAAAAGGGCCGCTGGGGGTTTAAACCTGGTTCTAGGGTGCACCAAACCTCACACTTACCCAAATGTCATCCCAATAAAACGGGACAGAAATCCCCGCCATGAACTAATCTCTAACCACCAAGACAGCGTTAATAGGCAATATAGGTAAAACACAAAGATGTTCGTGTATATATAAATACAAAAAACAATAGCCTAGAAAGCCACAAAGAATGTACTCAATGCCTTGGAAACCATTAAACGTGAAACGTGAAACTTTGACCTATCTAAACCATAGAAGAGTTCTACCCTTGAATAAATTAGATTCGATAAGTACTTACTATGAGTTTTCCACGTTATGGTTTAATAGTTGTCTCATTACAGAACAATATTATTTACAATATAACAATTCATAAAATATAAGTGTGCCATTCCTTTTAGAATTACAAGAGACAATATACAATATATTTGTATGACTGTATATGTATGCTAGTATCATAATGTTTGTGATTTAGTACATATACGAATAGTTTGGTAATTGCATACCTTTAATTTGTTGCTTTGTAGTGTCAGATTTGTTTTGTATAATATAGAAGTCCCTCATAATTCTAATAATAGTTTCATACATGATCTTTTCTTTAACAGTTGTTATGATATACATGTGTTTTTTGTAAATATACATTGCATTATCTAACTATTAAAGGTATTTATAGAGAATAATCAACAGGGTTATTGAGATATGGAAAATATGTCACGAGAACACGTTGTAATTCGGTTAAAAAATCAACACGAGTTCGAAGACGAGTTTTTAACCGAATTACAACGTGTTCCCGTGACATATTTTCCATATATCTCTAACCAGGTTGATTATTCTATTTATTTTATATCTAACAGTGATTTATAAACTGAAAGTAAAAAGAAACGCATACTAGATATTTCCGCTATATATTGTATGTTTAATATGCTACTGCTAATCGAATGGTATAGGGCGACATTATGCAAGGCATTTTGAAAAGGAGTTTTAAACAGCACCGAACACCCCAGTGGTTAACCCTTTAAAGTTTCATTATCGACAGAATGCGTATTTGCCTCAAGCAGGTGAGCAAACTTTGGCTTTAAAAAGTTGCAATCTCTTAACATTAAACACAATACTGAAATGGCTTGATTCTTTCAAGCGAAACTTCAACATTTATGAATTTCGTGTAACAAAGTATACATTGATTAAAAGGTCTACTACATGACAGAGTTGTTCTTTCTGTAATTAGTTGTAGCCCCTTTTTGTACAAAACACGTTCAGATATATCTGGAATATTACGTGGAATTAGGTGTATATAATAGTGTAGTATAGGCATTTTTTCATTATGCGTTTCTTTTTCCTTTCAGTATATTAATTCAATGAGCGCCGAAAATAGCAATTTTCCGCCGCGGGAGCCGAAGTGTAGGAATACCTGTAAAAACTGAATTCGGCCATTTGCATTTGACAGTCAAACAAACAACAACATCGTGTTGTGCATGGATGTTGGATTTATCAGAGAACTATTAAAGAAAAAACTGTCACTGGATTTATATATACATGAAAGTGTTTAGCATAAGCATATAAGAAAACGATGAATTACAAACTATTAACTCGTGTTTTGGTTCCGGCTGACGGAAATTATGTTTTATGGAGGAAATTGCGCGGAAAATGTTCCGTGACTGGGCATCATGATGATCATTGGAAATTATTACACAGCAAAACACACAGCAGTAGTCGTTCGCTTTAAATTGTCATGTATGTGCTCTTCCGAATGAGAAAAGAGGTAAGATAATTTTATAAAATTATATTGTTCGAGGTTTGTTCTTTATAGTATTGTGCGATGTTGTTTTCGTTTGACATGACTCAGTGATCCGAGTTGATAACTGCCAGACTTGAGGCGGTGAGGCCAGTCGCTCACTGAGTGTGGACAGAATGACCAGTGTTATTGCTGTTCCAAGTACGCGAATTGGCAGACTATACCATGTACCAATGCATCATTCATAGAATCTTGCAATTTTTATCAATATCTGTGATTTTAACAAGATCAGCTTTGATAAAAACATGTTATGGTTTTGCAGATCATCTCTAAGAAGACTCCATAATTGAAATGGATTCAAATTTGTGTTCATAGGATGTTGATACAGAATGGAAGAACAGAGACGGAAGGAAGAAATATAATATTGGAAAACAAGTGTTTTTATATTTTTATATAATTGTAAGAAAATAGGGGTGACGATATAGGACGTCGCATGCTTCTGACGTAACGACTGACGAAGCATCGAGCATATTTGGGACGCCTATCCAAAGTGTTCAGGACCTTGCAGCAGCACATGTCCGCGAATGGAACGCATTAGCTCCAGAATTCATCAGTCGTTACGTCAGAAGCATGCGACGTCGCATTCTTGCGTGTATTCGGTGTAACGGTGGACACGTGAGATATTAGCGAGGTTTTGAAAACATTCTGTGTATTTGAATTGGATTAAACTGCTGAATCCGTGTTATTGTCGTTACCTTTTCATTTGTCAAGTTGTGTTAATTTAGTTTTCACACCTATGTTTTTAAACTGTAATTCATTTTTTTATTTTTTGGTATATTTCGATGAAATTTTGTGTGAACAGCTAACAAAGATGTCATTTAAAGAAAATCATGCTACAATTGTTAATTCTTTTTTACTGCCTCAGATTTTGCAGGAAAACAAAGTGGATACATTTTATTTTTGCTGAGTATATATTAAAATAAGAAAAAGATGAGATATAGGGTCCTATAGAAACCACAGCGTCCGAACGCAAAACCTTAACTTAAAGTATGAAATAGCATCATAAACAACACTGTCCTACACTGACTTCTACCCAACTCCTTAAAGGACGGTAGTGTTTGATTTTTGTCTTAAATACGAGAGATGTTCAACTTATAACGTAACACTTTCATTTTGTACCTGATTCAAACATCTTAACATTCTCGCCGAATATGTTCATTTTAATGTCAATTCTAATGTTTCTTTCGATATAAAACAGTATGACATGAACTATTGTGTGATTCCTAATTTTGCTGCATCCTTATTTTTGTAAAATGGTAAAGAATGACATTTTGAAGCAAAATCTTCAATTATAAAAAATAAGGGCAAAACAAATTTTAAAAAAAATGCTTGTAATTTGTCGTTTAAGGTTTGATATGTCCATGTGTGTACATAAAAAAAAATGGAATATGCATTTTTTTGCTATTTGTCGGTTTTCACGATTTCAGCGAAAATTAACCTGAACTAAAACTTTGAAAATTATTAAATCTATAAAAACTTCTAGTTCAAAACATCAACTGCAGGCATTGTTATTATGTCCTAATTTATAAAAAATAAGTTTCGTTAATTTCTTATAAGAAAAGAAATGAAAAAATAGATAACTTAAGATTTAGGGGCAAAACAAACACATTTGCAAATAATGATGAAACAAATATAAACTTTGACCAAAATATATCTTTATATAATATGTGATAATACAGCAACAATAACATTTAATTTTTTGTCTCATAAAATATGAATAAAAAGCTTATTTTGGTACATTTATAAAATCTTGGTAATATACTAGCAAACTGTCCTATAATTTGGCAATTTCTTAAAATTTCGATAAAATTCGAACTTTTAATTCAACATTTATGTTTTTGACTGAAAATAAAACATACGACTATATTTAAATTTCAAACTCATTTTTAAACAATAACGATATTCATTAAATGATATTAAATCTATAACATAGAAACATATAGGTTTAAAATTGGAAACTAGAGCGTACCTAATTCAAAATGTAACTTAAAGTGAACCGCGTGAACTTGTAGATTAATTTTAAATGCATGTGTTCTAAATAACATGCACAACATTAAATCACGCATGCTTTATGATAACTATTTCCGCTGAAAAATAACATCTTAAACAAAAGTGTTACGTTATAAGTTGAACACCTCTCGTAGGGGTATATATATAATAAGTATATGTGTTATGCTTATATTGCCCCTTATTATTGAAATGACAGTAGGGTGAGAGTAAGGCTTGGTGCACCATAGAACCGGGTTTAAACCCCCAACGGCCTTTATACCACTGAATTCATGCAACTTTAATAGTTAAACATTGTTTTACTTTAATAAATACTGATAAAAGTGATCCTTTGGAAGCAACAAACACAATTAAGAGAATAAAGCAGCAGATTCGGTTTTATTGAGTCTGTTCATGAGAAGTAATGGTAGAAGCAACACCTAACTTGCATGTAGATACTTTTATAATGCGTTTCAAATCCTGTTCAAAGCAATACATTTATTAGGTATCTGGGTGTGCTCATTTGTGTGGCGAGACGTGTTCCAAAGTAGAGATAATACTGAGGAATACTACTGTAACGCATGATGTGGAGAGATGGTGGTCAACATCGGTTAATTAAAGCTTGCACTTTAATACAACAACGAACGAACAACAACAGCGAAACGTGCCAAATTTGATCTTTCAAAATTAGATTATAGTTCGTGTGTATGGCATAGAATACGAACAGTTGGCACACCTTCTTTAGATTTGTCTGGGAGAGTTAATTGAAAACGGAACTCTGCATTGAATCAAAACGATGGTGTATCCAATAATTATCTAATGAAATTTGAAATCGGCTAATAAATCAACCACCAACATCTCATTCTAGGCCATGACATCGGATATAAACCTGATATTGGTTTAGGATTGCAGCATGAATTGCTGCTGCACTTTTATTTCTTTTATTTAACCTCAATACTATTGTCAACCCAAACTCGTGTGTTTTGAGTGCGTGTGTTTGGATGACTTAGGTAGTTCTGTGAATTTCTGTTCGGCTTTGTATCTACACTTACTACTAGACATTGACCCGCGGCGGTAAACTGACCCGCACTAGTGATGTAAACTGACCCGCACTAGTAATGTAAACTCTTTTGAAAGTGTATCCTCATATGTGTGTGAATAGAAGACCTGTTAATTGCATAGTAAAATACTGAATATGTCAATACTTCATAAAATAAATAGAACGCATAGTATTTACTGGAGTGCCCATCCCTTCCACCACGCACAAACGCACACACGCACGCACAACGCACGCACGCACATACACAGGAACACACACACACACACACGATATTTAGTTTTTTATCCCCAAAGGCAATGAGAGGATAAACCAAGAACCATAACTCTGCCTTCATTTAAGTTAGAGTAATTGGCCTTTGTAGTTTTATACTTATAATTCGTGTCCGCTGCATAACTCGGAAACTACTTATGGGACGGCAATGACATTTCACACAATAATAGAGGTCAATGAGAGGACGTGCAGAGAACAAGAACCATGACTCTGCTTTCAATTATATTAGAGTTATTGCCCTTTGTAATTTATACTTAAAATTCGTGTCCGATCCATAACTCGAAAACTACTAGTGAGACTGCAATTTCATACAATAATAGAGGGCAATAAGAGGACGTGCAGAGCACAAGAACAATAAGTCTGTCTTTATTGGTATTATAATTATTGCCCTTTGTAATTTCGTGTCCACTCTATAACTCGAAAACTACTAATAGGACTACAATAAGAGGACGTGCAGAGTGCAAGAACCATAACTCTGCCTTCAATTAAATTATATTTATTGCCATTTGTAATTTTATACGTATATAATTATTTGAGATAATTATAAATATAACTAAAAACTTACTAGATAGACTGCAATGAAATTTCAGACATTGATAGAGGGCACTGAGAGAAAGTACATAGTGCAAGAACCATAACTCTGTCTTCATTTAAACTGGAGTTATTGCCTTTTGTAATTGTATACTTATAATGTGTGTCCGTTCAATAACTTAAATTAATACTAATGGGACTGCGATGAAATTTCACACACTGATAGAAGGCTATGAGAGTAAGTTCAGAATGCAAGAACCATAACTTTATCTTCATTTAATTGAGATATATTTCCCTTTGTAATGTTATGCAACTATATGTTTATTTAACTAAGAGATAATGCCCTTTATTATTACTTCTTATTCGTGTCGGGTTCATAGCTTAAAAACTGCTAATGGGACTGGAATGAAACTTCACACAATGCTTGAAGGCAATGAGAGGAAGTACAGAGTGCAGTAACAATAATTCTATCAGATTGAAGAGTTACTGCCTTTTATAATGTTATACTTACATTTTTGATCATTTCACTTTTTGCTTTATGTGCAGTGATAAATCTTCCTTTAAACAAAGCACCCAATCATGGGTGGTAGAGCTACATAGAAAAAAGCACTATGGCTGTCTCTCAGACTGCTTCTTGTTCCTGTTAACATGGTTAATAATAATAATTGCAGAAGGGTTGTTGTACTGGTTTAAAATACACCAATGTGCAATAAAATACCCATACTAGTATTACTACACACGATTTCAGTCTAAAATTAAAAAATTATCAACGGATCAAGGAAACAACTAAAATGAATCTAATGAAGTGAAGAGCACGATATATGAGGCTTTGAAGTAGAATACCGCTTAAGCTGCTGCCACACGGCATGAGAGCTGTTGCTTCTCATGAACAGACTCAACAAAACCGGGTCAGCTACTTCTTGTCTTGATTGTGTGTGATGCCTCAAGGCTCCGTCTATTTGAGGCTCCGGCTATATTTATCCCTGACTCAGAAAGCTGCTATGGGTGTTGGACTGTGTATCAACGTCATTTTACTGTACATGACACAACTTGATTTTAGTAAGAATACCGGGACGCAGTCAAATTGGTATACAGGCTTTTTTCGGGACTTCTACTACTTGAATCACGTATCATTTTTAGGGATACAGTCTACAGTTATGATCTGCGCTTGCGCGTAGAACTGGTTCTAACTGGTGTTTACTCCAAGACTTAGATGTAAATGTCGGGGATACAGTCTATAAATCTGCTCCCAGCATACAAATACAGCTGTTTCAAACTCGGTATCGTCACTGATTATTGATTGATGTTAAACTTTATTAAAGGGGAAAACGGCACTCTTTATTTTTTAAAAGCTCACGGCGCATTGCTCACATTGCATTTATTCAAAAAGTAATATTAATTATAAGATTAATATAAAGGATGTTGTGTTTGAATATTACTAACTGCTTGTGTGTACAGCTATATATGTATCTTTTTTTGGTGCATCTTCTAAAGAGTTTGTTTGAATAGGAGGTCTGCTCCACTGCTACTTATTCTCATGAACTACTGATCAGAATTCTATAATAAAAAAACATCTAACATTAAACCCTTTCTTCTAATGTAAATTTACAATAATATTCCAATCCAATTGCTATTACGGTATATTATCATTAAGTTGTCGTTTTTGTTTATAACTATGATAATTTATCAATTCTTCATAAAAAATATTCTAACCATGATATTTTCCCAATTCCTCACATTCTAATCATGAAACAACATTCTATTTAGTGATCCATTACACATACTATTTCAGATGTCTATCATATTTATATTATAACATTATACAACACAGATGTAACATCTGTAACATATCACAAATAAATGCATGCAGTTATGCATAACCTGTTCATGTTGAAAATGATAACAAGATTAACAAATCTTACCGAACTCTGATATATTAAAAACAATATTTTAACATTCACAAAGAAACACATTTAAAAAGTCAGGACAAATTATGAGCCAGTCATATTATTGCTGTGTGTCACCTTTTAAACGAGTTGAGGTCATCATTGTATACGGATATGCATATCCGCATTTCACATGTCATTAAAAACGTTGCTAGTTGGCAACGTCAGCTCACAAAATGTCATCAGCATGCAAGAAACCGCATCAATTACACATATCCGGTTTGGATAGAAAAAATCCAACCCTCGGTATAACTGTTATGCTCGTAACCTCGGCAGAGCCTCGATTGATATAACAACAGTTGGAATTTCCGATTTTCGCCGGATACTCAAAAACAAATCATAATGCTCAGACCGGTAATGCTCAGACCGGTAAGATTTGTCTTCGAGCCCCGTGGATTTCTTTACCTTCTTTCTGATTGAACTTTGAAATTGAAAAAGAAAGTGAAAACGAGAGGTTTACTATGGAAAGTAATCAGACCATAAAATAGGAGTTCTATTTTTATGATATTCTGCAAGATGAGCAAACTATTTGTCCAAAATACCGTTGCATGCTAATAATCACAATACAGTGAAAATCCTAGCCGACTTTTTTATAACGTTCACCAAAACAGACGACACGGAAAGTACATTGTTGTTAGAATTGTCTTGTCGATTTCCTCAACCCGATAATCAGGCGCGTTTGTTTCTATAAATAACTCCTTACAAAATGTACATGCTAGCGGCGAGGTTCATATTGAATGGATTCAGTGGAGGGTTGATGTATGTATGGGTGGGTGTGTGAGGGTGGGGTGTGGCCCATCTTAAATATTTGACTTCTTGAATAAGACGTCATGCTTTTGAAGTTATGAAGAAATGACATCGTGAAATGAGAAGTCAAACTATTATATGTAGTTAGTGACGAACTATTGAATTGGATGCTGTTAACTACTCAACAACACATGTTATTTAGAGCTGCCCAAAAGCGAGGGTAATGATCCTGTCCTACTCTTCCTAACGAATAGATTCCTATGGTTCTTTAATGTGCTCGGATGACAGTCGAGGATTAGAGGAAGAAAACACCGACGATACTCAATGGCGCCCAACCCAGGTCCTCCGAAAATAACGAAAAGGGAAGTGGTAAAGTCATGAAATGACAAATAAGAATGTTAAAAGTCATAAGTTAGAAGTAAGGAATTAAAAATCTATAAAATGCAACTTTATAATACTGCCAAACTGGAATACCACGCCGTAGATATGACAGTATACCCACACATAGTCACACTACTCTGATACCGGGCCGACCAGTCCTAGCTATACCCTTTATGTTCTGAGTGTCAAGCAATTGGGCCACTAGTACCCTTTTTATATAGTCTTAATATGACCTGGCCGGAGTTTGAAATAAACACGACCACCCGCACGCGAAGTTGATTCTACTAAATTGAGTGTTGGTAGCTTATACTGTAATTTAATTCAAAAGTTTGCCAGGCGTTAGAAGTTTATAAACATCGCATATTATCAACACATGCTTATTAGTCCCCCACCGGTCCCGGGTGGACTATAGGTTTGCACCCTGTCCGTCCGTCCGTCCTTCCGTCCGTCCGTCTTTCAGAAATGCTTGTCCGGGTCATATTTTCAATACTATAAGACTTTGAGATACCAAACTTGGAATGTGGATACATCTTGGGATAGCAGTGTGTCGCGTACCAAAAAAAGGTCACTGTGACCTTGATATTGACCTGTGACATGTGTCATATAAAATGCTTGTCCGGACCGTATTTTCAATAATATAACACTTAGAGATACCAAACTTGGTATTTGAATACATCTTGGGATAGCAGTGTGTCGCGTACCAAAATAAGGTCATTGTGACCGTGACCTTGACCTGTGACCTCTGTTACACTTAGAGATACTAAACTTGATATTTGAATACATCTTGAGATAGTGGTGTTTCCCATACCAAAATAAGGTCAAAGTGACCTTGACCTTGACCTGTGACCTCTGTTATAGAAAATGTTCCGAAAATGCTTGTCCGGGCCATATTTTCAATACTATAAGACTTTGAGATACCAAACTTGGTATGTGGATACATCTTGGGATAATGGTGTGTTGAGTACCAAAATAATGTCACTGTGACCTTGACCTTGACCTGTGCCTCTGTCATAGAAAATGCTTGTCCAGACAGTATTTTCAATACTATAACTTTTATAGATATTAAACTTGGTATTTGAATACATCTTGGGATAGAGGTGTTTCGCATACCAAAATAAGGTCACAGTGACCTTGACCTTGACCTGTGACCTCTGTCATAGAAAATGCTTGACCGGACCGTATTTTCAATAATATTACACTTAGAGATACCAAACTTGGTATTTGAATACATCTTGGGATAGCGGTGTGTCGCGTACCAAAATAAGGTCATTGTGACCGTGACCTTGACCTGTGACCTCTGTCATAGAAAATGCTTGACCGGACCGTTTTTTCAATACTATAAAATTTAGAGATACCAAACTTAGTATGTGAATACATCTTGGGATAACGGTGTGTCGCATACCAAAATAAAATCATTGTGACCTTGACTTTGATCTGTGACCTCTTTCATAGAAAATGCATAGAAAATGTTTGTCCGGACCGTATTTTCAATACTATAACACTTAAGAGATACCAAACTTGGTATGTGAATACATCTTGGGATGGCGGTGTGTCGCGTACCAAAATAAGGTCATTGTGACCTTTACCTGTGACCTATGACCTCTGTCATAGAAAATGCTTGTCCGAACCGTATTTTCAATACTATTTGACCTGTGACCTCTGTCATAGAATATGTTCCGAAAATGCTTGTCCGGGACACATTTTCAATACTATAAGACTTTGAGATACCAAACTTAGTATGTTGACACATCTTGGGATAGTGGTGTGTCGCGTACCAAAATAAGGTCACTGTGACCTTGACATTGACCTGTGACCTCTGTCATAGAAAATGCTTGTCCGGACCGGTCGTTCGTGCAGCTGCTAAGAGTTTCACTGTATTAGCCCCAAAGTCTCTCCCAAAATCAGAAAAAAAAGTGATGAAACTAAATATGTGGTCATCTGCAATTGAAATCCAGCAGTAACTGTAAAGTCAATAAATTACGAGAAACAAACATCACAGTTCGATTATAAATCAAATTATGATTGTATGCATCGCTTAGACAATACATTGAGAAAGACAATGTAATTTACTTTGCAATACAGTTGCGAAGCCAAGCACGAACTGTTCTTTGTGATTTAAATGCACATGAACGAAAGGTGACATGGAAATACAGTAATCTGGTCAATTGAATGAGCGATTTTTGCACCTACCAAGACAAAATTACATCGAGTTTATAACGAGATGAAGCAAAATACCTATTCATTACATGAGCTGTGTATGAGTATCTGTTTGACTATTTCATTTCATTTTAAGCCACGCCAGCGAGTGAAAACATAGTTTATGTTGACTAAGATATGCATTTAAACATACAATTACTTGAGCTGAAAAGAACAACAAAGACGCTCAAGGAACCCGGTGGTTATTTAAGATCGATGAACCGGATTGATAAGGTCAATGCTTACAGCTTTCTTAGTCAAGTTTAGCATGCGAGTTATTCAGGTGTCAATGCATTGTATGCAGAAATAAATACAAATCATACAATGAATGAGCAAACGCATTGAGGCCGAAGAAGACCTCGTTTGAAATAAGAAACTATCGACAGTTCAGCAAGGAACAACGAGCAATACAGTATGTTATACATGTTATATATGTGACACTATTCTCTAGGGACTGACACCATACACAAACATGAATTGAATCGTGGCTCACTACCGCCATATATGGCCTAACTTGTGCCAGAAATGACTTTAAACACCAATCAAACCAAAAGTAATAAAAAATAAATGCTATATATTACATGTATTACTATAAAATACTAATCTCTGTTTGTGTTTGAGTACATTGGAAAACACTGTTATATGGGGCATGAACGGTAGCAGCAGTTTTCACTACCGTTCACGAACAATTCCAATCGAACCGAGATTGCAATTTTTTATGTTTGTCGTGCTCGGCGATTTCCAATTCCAAATATATATACTGTATAGCATTCTATGATTTCTTATCGCTATGAGTTGTCGATTGCAAACACAATGTTTTGTTACTAGGATCGGAAAGAGAAAGACAACTGAGTACATTCAATGAGCGAATCGCACCCGGATCGAACCCCACAAAATCCGAAAAATAATGAAAAAGTATGTCTGTCTTAACTGGTCATTTGGGATTAAAGAACCCAATATATACATGTATGACTTTGAAGTAGAATACGGCTTAAGCCGATGCTAGCGGGCGTGAGAGGTGTTGCATAATACATTACCTGTCAAGAACAGACGCAATTACACTGAGCCTGCTACTTTATTATCTTGTGTGTGTGTTTGCTTACAAAGGATCTGCGTTATCAGTATTTATTGTTATTGCCAACTCCCTTTAACAATTGCATTCCGCTCTAAAATCTTAGAAATGAACATTCAAGTGTTAAAAAAAACCTTTTTGCAAACATGCACCCTCATATCAAAATCCTGTAACCGACCTTAGCTACTGTAATGGCTAATACCCTACTTCTCACGACACATAGTATCAATGTTAGACTAGCAATATAGTTTTGGAACTGGACTCTAATCCGATTTATGGGTCCTCATGCGTCATAAATTGTTGTAATAATGTTAAAACTGGCATCTGGTAATTCTTTCCCGTTCAATAATTCGTTCTATAAACAAGAAAAGTACACACTCAACCTGAAATACATAACTTTTGTTTAATTTAAAACAATTAATTTAAATACGTTTGACGTTGGTTTACTCCGGTGTATTTTAAAATGGAAACATTCATGCAGGTTGATTATGTAAATGTGTCATGCAGGGCCTGCATATAATGCATGTTTTTGCTGACTGCGGTTTTATAAAATATATTATTATACCTCACGTTTACACTCCTGTATAAATTGCACATACCCTTAGCGTGAAGCAATTTTTACTGTTCACCGGTAAACAATTTTTACTGTTACAAGATTGTGGCGTCACGGGAATTATAAATATAGGTTTTGAGTTTTTCCAATAACGACACGCTCTGGCAATTGGATATCGGTGGACGCTTATTAAAATATAGTTGAAGTTATGTCAATCGTAAGACGTTTCGTTTACCAAACGACAATAAAAAATGTGGCGAGCAGATTTGTTACTTTAAATCAAAACTGGTACACAAATATAAATTAAATATAAAAAAATAAAAAAATATTGGGATTTTTATCCCTCATATATTTAAATTTTAATCAAAACATTTGTTCGGTATAATAAAATAAATATTGCTCCCAGTGAGGGTGACAGTGGATATTGTCAACCTTCGGAAAAATAATGTCAACCTCGTCTTCGCCTCGGTTGACATTATTTTCCTCAGGTTGACAATATCCACTGTCACCCTCACTGGGATGCAATATTTATATAATGCTACATATCCTGTCCGACGTTTGCATCTACGTTAAAATAAGCATAAAAGTCGAACAGGAAATGCAGCGTTAACAGAAAGCAGTAAACCCCAAAACAAGCAAAAAGACAAACACGAATGGCAATGTTAATAGAGAATAAAGGCATATGACGTCACAAACACAAAAAAGGTTGACAATAGGTCTACCGCCTTGGAACGGGTAAGTGGCAACAAAAGGCCGCTGGGGTTTAAACCAGGTTCCAAAGTGCACCAAATCTCACACTTACCCTACTGTCATCCCAATAAAACGGGACAGTGTAAATAAAGAAATCCCCGCCATGAACTATTCTCTAACCAACAAGGCAGCATTAATAGGCAATATAAGTAAATCACAGACTGTTAAGATGCTCGATTGTACATAAATACAAAAAGACAATAGCCTAGAATGCTACAAAAATTACTTGGCAGAAGCCGCAGCAACAAGAGAATAAACCATTGAGGGCACGACAACACAAGATTGCAGACAAACATCAAACGTCACCGTCCTTTTGGACTTTAGTTAGACGTCATCATAGGGTACACAGCCTGTCCGGTCATCGCACAATTAAAGAGGAAAGCATATTGGTGAATTGTAAATGGGTCCACCACCAAGCATGCTGTGCGTTGCAAATGATAGGGTCATAACCTCTTTAGATAAACACTTTAAGAAGTTTAACAAAGACAGTATTAATCTGATCACGACCAAGAAACTTACGAAGTTTGTAAATCAAGATCAGGGTTACGATAATAACATCTTGCAATAGTTTTACGAAGTGTATGGTAACGGTAGCCCTGATGGAGTAGCTTTTTAATTATACAAAGAATACGAATATTAAAGTCCTCAACTCGAGTACAAGCTCTTGAAAAAGGAACAAGTTTGGACACATAGACCCCATAAGAAGTTGCTGGATGGGGATAATTAACAATATCAAAATTAAAATCATCTCTCTTGTCATAGATTTTGCTAATTATTTCCCCATTTTCAATAAATCGAGAAAAGAACCGTTAATATTAGAAATATTAGCTTTGTTAAGTTGAAGTTCTTTAGGATATATATATTAACCATAGTAGAATATTAACCATAGTAGAAAAGAACGGGTTGTCAATATGTCATCCAGCTACCGAGAGGTGCCATTAAAGGCTTCAATAACATCTTTCTGGATATCTGGTGAAAGACTCGACATGAAGTCTCTTTCATAGCAATATAAAAACAAATCTGCGACATGGTGCACAGTTCGTACCCATAGGGATTCCAACAATTTAAGTGTGCAAAAGTGAAATTGGAAAGACAATGGTTTTACTACCAATAATTGTATTATAAAATTAGCATACATGTGCATGATGTGATGATGATATTTTCGTTCTTTTTAGAATAGTTAACTTTGTAGTATTTTAGTCATTGTTTGGGGTACGCAACTGATATTATCATGATTATAAGAGTTTAATCTCTCTAACAGGGCGGTTACCGTCAATACATTGACAAATAGTGATGTGTGTATGAATATTTATTTAACCTGTTTATTTTTCCTGTTTAATTTAAATTCTACCATGATAACACATTTAAGACATTATTAAAACTGTAATCGCTATTTCTTTTCATTACACAACAACACAGCATAACAAGTTGTCGCATCACGCAATATTATGAAATTGTGCAACAAATTAAAAATTATTATATACCTAGTTCAAAAATGTATGCTTACAAATAGAACATGTATTTAAAATAATATTTCTTGCATTAATATATATGTATAAATCAAATATAGATAGTTATCCTATGCGTACTTGTTGTATATGTTCATTCTGCAAGACTACGTACATGTGCTGACATGTTTGCTGAGACGGCTTTGTTTCACTGACCGGTAATTTCTTCTGCTGGAATATCAAGACGTTCAACGTAATGCCGTCAGCTTGTATTGTAGAAATATTTCAATTACGCATTACTTCTTGTCTGGGTTTGATCAGAAATGCTTATCAAAAGCAGTTAAAGCGATCATCTGACACGTCGTTTATCGTTAATAACGGTCTTATCAGAAGGATGCTTATTATTTTAGTCATGATCGACGCTCTGAGCCGAGCACTCAATTACAATAACACAAATTAACCATTGAATGTTTTTTATGAAGACGAAAGTCGTTGGTGTCTAATATGGTTGAATTTCGAACAAGGGATGTTGAAGTACAGACAAGCAAATCGCGTAACATTACCTAATAGTATCGACATGGTAATTAAGTCAGATATACTGTCTGCTCCAGGAAGCAATTGTCGTTTGTTATACAAACGAGAAAAATTATCATATAGAAATCACAGCACACAAACGCAATGGCACCGTAGGTTCGCACTGCACAAAAAACAAAGAGCAATTTAAATGTACAATGACAAGGACAATACACAACAGAACAATTGGTGAAGGGTTACTGATTTGGAATGGTCAGTATTCAATAAGGCCTACTGGCTAGCTTACATCGATTATATGAGTACGCATACTCGCTGTTATCCTGACGTCAGCGATCAAATTGACAATACAGTGTAAATAAAAGTATAGACCATCAAAAGAAAATCTCTGAAAATAATTATAGATAAAAAAACGAACAGGAAAAGTAGCATTCAAGGACGACAGTCAACCACAAAAGTCCACGTCCAGAGAAATTTGCAAACGATACACGTGTATGTTATTCTAAAACTATCTTAAAACATATGATTAGAAAGTTAACACCTCATGATATATTTAGAACTGTACAGAACAACTACAGCAGTTGCAACCAAATAGAAAACCAATCTAGGTACGACCAGAAAACCCGAGGGACGACATTTCATGCAGCATCTTAGCATTTAAGGGTTTCAGAAGGTGCAACCATGGAGTCCCACGAGACTGCCCTGTCATCGCACAAGAGAAACCTGAAGCGTAAGACTGACTGTAGAGGGGTCAATCACCATGCATGAAGTGCGTTGCAATACTAAAGGCATTTTAACATGTTTAACTGAATTATTTTGCATTTATGACACAACATAGCAGTTTAAATACCCGTCACAATTAGTACGAAATAACACATGAAATAAGTGTTTGTTTTTTATCTACAACTAATGTTGATACGTTACAAGTAACGCATTGATTATATTCATTTTTAAGCGCGGATGTCGTGGGATTTCGACTTTCACGTAGTTTGGTACCATTTTAAAAACTGTTTATCAATAACATGTTCCTGCTTTATATACAGAACGTGCATTAAATGCCAGGAGGAATCTAATGATCTTGAAATTTCGACTGGTTGATCTTCAAAACTGTACGACTATAACTAGTTCATAACAGAATCTGACATGAAACCGTCAGCCTTCTTTCAATTCCTTTTTTTTTTTTAAACTTAACTATCGAAATGCATTTGCCGTTAAACGAAAATTGAGATCATTAAACGACTGATACGATCGTCACAGTTACAGATATTTTGTCTATACCATACAATAAATGTCCGATTTATGACGAGTTTTTTGGCACGTATACTTAAACTATGCCCGATACATGTCAATGTTGACATTTCGATTACCCACCGACAGATAACATTGATAACACGTTGCGGGAGTTGCTTTGGTGTCATCGCACCATTTTACCATGCCAGACATCGATCCGTTTTATTCCGATATAAACTGATTATGAACTGTGGGACCAATGGCTGCTCCCCGACGTGGATGCTGTGTTTGAATGAATTATAATCAGTGGGCATAACGCATAAGTTAAGGGAAAATGTACAGTAATAATACATTTGCATAACTTATACGAGTATAAATGTTCAGGGGTCCTTGTGCTTTGTAATATAAATAAAATAAAATCAGGACATTCTTTTAAAGTGACTTTTCTGCTCAACCCGGGGCTAGAGGGCGTGAGCGGTAGCTAGCATATTTAACTACCGCTCATGAACAGTCTCAATCAAACCAAGACTGCAATATTTCGTATGTGTCGTGCTCGGCCGTTTCCAAAGGTCCATTATCATACTTTTTTCTATTATATTCCGCTAGCATTTTCACTAATTATTTAAGCAGATCCTCAGGCGGTAGCATAAATACATAAATCAAAGAATATTTTATGTGGCGGCTGCAAATTTTATCCCCATGTTAAAAAGCAATAATGTTATGTTTACTGGTCCCTTGGGACCAACGAGCCCAATATAGGTGGCTTTGAAGTAGAATGCCGTTCAAAACGGTGCTAGGGTGCGTGAGAGGTGGTGGTTTCTACAATACCTTTCATGAACAGACTCAGTATCACCGAGTCTGCTACTTTATTCTATGTATTGTTCTGATCTCCCTCATCAATATTTGTTTTCATATATGAAGATGTAATTGAAAATAAAAAATAGATAGACGTATAATTTCATTTAGTAATACCAGGTATTAAATTCCTCTTTCATTGTGCGATGATCGGACATATTGTGAACCCTATGATAACGTCCCAACCTAAATCCTTACGGGACGGTAGTGTTTGACGTTTGTCTTTAATATTGTCTTGTCGTACCTTTAAGGTGTGCCTGTTTGTGACATTCGCCCACAATAGCCATATCAGGCCCGAGAGCTTAAGTCTATATTTCATGTATTATTTTATATATTTCTAGATCTTAATTGCGGTAAATATGTTTTATTTAAACTATTTATGTAATATTTTGTATATTAACCTCTTTTTTTCATAAGAAATACATATATAAATGAAAGTAACTTCATATATTTCAGTCATAGAATGTGTCATTTGAATAAGCCACTTGGTTACATTGTTCCAAAGGCACCACAACACCCCTCAGTTAAACTGCGTTGATCGTTACTGACTTTATCGTTCTAAGAAACTCGTAATATTGACCTGTTTTTATTCAGTCTACGTATTGCAACATCAGTAGATCTAGGTTGGTAAAGACAATTTAAACCAAAGTAACGACACCGTTTCCACTGTTGATAATACACATGTTTTATTATTGGTTAAATCTATCACAATATCTCCAAAAGGAGATGTTATGTAATATGGTTAGCGCTTCTACGGTCAATGTGTCAGCACTGGTTTTCTTGTTTCCCAGCCCATTTACACAAGTATAGTATTTCCATTCACATTTTCTGCGTTATTGGCCCTTAATACATATTTTTCGTAATGGACAAGACAAATCGTGTAACATGCATATTTAATTCTGTAGGTGGAGTATTCGGGAGCCGACCGATATCTTTGAGCCAGTCACACACAAAATAATCACGTCATATTTTGTTTTAGACTTAGCGTCCTCATTCATGTCATTTGTCATTATTTACACAAATTCATTAAGTTCCGTCATCATCAATGTATCGTCTTATAATGATCGCTTAGGTGCTATAGTGTGATCTAAATCCATTAATCAGAATGTCAGGGAACACTCTGTCTACCAATTTAAACCGTCGCATTTGTCGTTGAATGCACTTGACGATGCACGATATTACTGCTATTTTGTCGTGTTTTTTTTAAAATATCTCTACATTCGTATACAACAGACAAAAGTACATGCACTTTACTATTGTCAGATGAAGCCAGCATTACTAAAAATAATCAAGTATACAATTCCATTGTTTTACATCTACACTTGGCATTGATTTCTGACAATTGAACTATTTTAAAACTGGTTCTATTTCCGTCCATAGCATTTAGTGTAGGTTATTGGTTTACTAATATGTTAAGTTATTTTACAACGGTTGGTCTCAATCCGATAATGTTATTATTTTCTGCTGGCTTCCAAGCCATGTAGGAATACGTGGTAGTGATAGAGCTGATAGTGCTGCTAATGCAGCATTAGGTTTACCTATATCTAATACCAAATTACCTTATACTGATATTAAACGTTGTATCAACACAAATATGCATAACTCTTGGCAAGTCGCTTGGGATTTGTCGGTAAACAATAAACTCCATTCTATTAAACCGTTACTTGGAGAATGGCGTCCTTCTAGTAGACCTATTCGTCGAGAAGAAGTTGTTCTAGCCAGAGTCAGGATAGGGCATACACGCTGTACTCATTCATATTTATTACAACGTGAGTAGTCGCCGGAATGTATACCCTGTTTTGCACCATTATCGGTCAAACATATCTTGTTGGAATGTCTAGACTTTGATCCTATGCGACAAAGATACTACACAGTTAATACTTTGAAAGAGTTATTTGATACTATAGATTTTAGTCTTGTTTTAGATTTCCTTAAAGAAATCAGACTTTATAAATCAATATAATATTTTCCTATATATATTAACTTGTTTACAAGCCCGTTGGCGGGCATTTGTTGATTGACATATATACATAGTTTATATTGCTACCATATCATCCCTTATTTGTAGTTTTATCTTTATACGTTTACATTAGTTTTAATTACTACTTCATTCTTTCCTGATTCATCGGTTTTTGCGCACATTATGACCTATTTATGTGTCGACGTGCCGTAAAACACCATTCATTCATTCATTCAGTCTCAATCTGATGTCCCCTTGAACGGCTGGACTTTGTTAAGGACCTGCAATTTAAACATGAAATACGGCCGTTTTATTGCAACACTTCTATATTACACATACAACGTTGCTGTAGCTGGTGCATGTCTGATGGAATATATACTGTAATGTTTACTGATGTGTGCCTCGCAGACGGGATTACTATTAATTTAGCAGGAAAATGTGACGCACTTTTCCGAATGTAACTGTCTTTGATAACATGGCAAATACGATTGGTACTGTCTATAAATGAGTGGAAATAAGATCCATAAAATTGGTTCTCTGAACATTAATTGATTCTACTCACACACTATTTTCGTTCCAAAGGGAGGTAAACTTAATGGTGACAGGCATATTTCCTCCAAGTGCGACGGACAAGACTATTTATTTCGCGGATGCCAATAATTGAACAGCTTTGCTTGATAAGAACATGAGTTATATTGGGCATTGGACAATGTACATTCCAGGGAACAAGACAACGCAATGCATCAACTCTTTAATTTGTGGCACACATTATTGTAAAAATAGGTATACACGTCGAGCAAGCAATGCAGCTTTCAAAGAAAACAGTCAACCAATCTATATCTATAATCTGTGTTTTTAATACCGATTAATGCATTATATTCATACAATGCAAGGAATGCTGATGTTTTCGCTTTGTAATATTTCAGTAATTTTGTTATCAATAAACGGATATTAGAAAAGTAAATTTAACCCCACTACGAGGGAATTTACTATCAACACACTCATTATGACCATATGTGCCTTAAAGTATACGTTATCATGATCACTGTGTATTTAAAACAACATTAATCGTATAATGGATTGTTTTCTTCTTCTATTTCAATATAGATCTACAACAAAACTGAAACTTTGTCGCATCAATATTATGAGATTGGAAAATAAAACTAAACAAATCATATTAATAAATACTGAAAAGGAGATCCCCCGGAAGCAACAAGCACAGTCAAGAGATACAAGTAGCGGACTCGGTTTTACTGAGTCTGTTCATGAGAGGTAATGTAGAGTGCAACACCTCTCACGCCTCCTAGCACCGGCTTAAGCGGTATTCTACTGAAAGCCACTAAGACTGGGTTTGATGATTCCAAAGGCCTAGTTTAACAAATACGTTTTTTATTTCAAATATAACACTTATTTAAAAGACGATAACGTGCATTAAGATGTATATATACAACGCATGGGCAGCTATAATAAGGATTTGTTGTATATTATTTTAATCTGCTATCATATGTTTGTGTTTGATTTTTTAATCTGCAAGACTTTATAAATACATGTGCTAAATAATTTCCTGGAAAAATCGCTTACGGCTTTGTTTCACTGCCAGATCTGTTATTCTTCTATTGAGTATTAAGAAAGAAGTTAACGTACGGCCGTCACCTTGTATTATAGAAATATTGAATTACACATTATTTATTGTCTGGATTTGATCAGAAATGCTTAACAAAAGCAGTTAAAGTGATCATCAGACGCGTCCCGTACCATTCATAAGGATAATATCAGCGAGATGCTATGGTTATTTTTTTTACATATGATCGACGCTCTGAGCCGAGAAGTCAAGTGCAATAACGCAAAATGACCATGAAATAAATGTATGCTACGAAGAAAATAATCTTTGTTTGTCTTATTTAATTTTATTGCTACTATGCGTGTATTTCGAACAAGGGATGCTGAAGTACAGAAAAGCAAATCGCTTATAACTATACACAGTTATCGACATGGTATTTTAGTCATATATGTAACTGTTTGCTCCAGCATAATGGAAACAAGTGTTGTGCTATATAACCTATAATGTAATAACTTGCAATGTTTAAGGTGAGAGAATTTTAGATGAATTAGTTTGTATTCATCCAACCATATAGCTATTAAAATACCCGACGTTTTTGTTTTGGATGATATAACGAATCGAATAAGTGTTTGTTTCTTACCTGCAAATAATGTTGATACGTTACTGATTACTAACTAATTGTTGAGCTTAAATCGTTTTAGCGTGTATGTCGCGTAATTTCGGCGTTCATGGTGTTTGGCAACTTGTACCGTTTATTAAAACATTTTACATATTTTAATGTACAATAAAATATCACAGCATTACATAAATCACGTGTATTAAATACCAGCTCGTATCTAACACCCTTCTTAACAATCGTATAAGTCAATTAGTTGATGTTCCAAACTGCACGACTGTAACTACTACATAACAGAATAGAACGTGAAACTGTCATTTGAGCCTTCTTTCAATGCGATTGTTAATTAAACTTTAGAAAACAGTTAAATGCATTAGACTCTGGTTAACCAGTAATGTTACGAGATTAACGAAATTTGAGATCATTACACGTACATGTATGATATACAGACGCAAAACTGAAAATGGTAATATTGTTAGTCCACTATTAGATCTGTTAATACAACTGATGTTTTTGAATTAAGTAGTTTCAAATGATTAAATTCCAGATGTTTGCAAACACTGTTATATTTGTGAAGTCGCATATGTATTGCTCCTATTTTAGTAGTTATATTGAATGGTTTTGGTGGACTGAGTTCTGTCATTTCTACATGTTTTGCATCTTGTTTTGTTGAACTGAAGTGTAGAAAGGTACAGACCCAGTTGCGTTCAAGTAACCCAACTAAATGCAGAGCGAACGCAGAATGAAAGCTTCACGGAGAATGAGCACAGAAAATGCATTTCATTCGCTGCGTTCGTTGCGTTCGTTTTCAGCGTTCAGCGTTTTAGAAAATAAACGATGAATGCATTTTATTAAACGCTGAACGCTGAAAACGAAAGCAACGAACGAAACGATCGGAAATGCATTTTGCTAGTTCGGATAACTTCTATTGTTATCCTTTTGAGTAGATAATTAAAGTTTCGATTTCAACGAAATGCGTTTTTTTCAGTATTTTAATATAATGAATTACACTGTGTAAAACTAATGATGTTTTAGAATCGCTTAAGCACGTTACCATTTACTTTGATTTTTACTGATTCAGAATGGGAAATATTGTATTTATTGACGTGTAGACAGAAACCTGTCGGTATATTTTTATAAAGTGTCATATATGTTAAATTTTTGATGAAACTAACATAAACCCGGAAGAAAACAGAATAATCATCAATGTGCACCACCAAATATTATTAGTCTGGAGGCCACTTTAGGCTATCTTCTCTAGTTAAGGCTCGAGTTCAGTTGCGAGGAGCAAAGTGTTTGATATCTCTGGAAAGGTGAATCACTGGCCTTTTTCATGGTATCCGCGTTCAGTCATGATTTTGCACTTGACGAGAGAAAATCGAGGTTAAAGGTCATGACCTTTATATCTGATAGTTCTCATGTCGACCAAAATACTGTTAAAACATTTGTTTAATGCATGCAATTGGAGTAAATAAACGTTCAAGAATATAACAAAACTCATATAAAGTCCTGAATTTGAAGGTTACGAGACCTCCTAAAGCCAAAGCTGAACGCTCCTTTTTTACGATTTTGTTAAATGAAAATCAAAATTGATCATAGTATTGTATAGAGTCAGTTGATAAGCCTGATAAGGAATGCAAATTGATAAGAAAAATGAATTGTTGATATCTTCAATAAACATCTGATATGTTATATGGGTGCCGGTTTGGCAGTGCCTGGTTCAAGCTTCGCATGCGAAACAAGTTTCGTAGGAATGAATCAATTATCGAATGAATGAATGAATGAATGATAAAGGAAGGAAGGAAGGAAGGAAGGAAGAAAGGAAGGATTGAAGGAAGGAAGGAAGGAAGGAAGGAAGGAAGGAAGGAAGGAAGGAAGGAAGGAAGGAAGAGCGAAAAGCGAACAAAGGAACGTACGCACGAACGAACGAATGATCAAACAAATACAAATAAACAAATGAATGAATGAACGAATGAATGACAATCGAACGAAAGAACGAACGAACGAACAATCGAACGAACGAACAAACGCAAACGAACATATTTCAAAACTGTATGTTTTTATAAATCACCCGTGAATCCTGAGTTAGACCAGGTGAGCTCCATCCTCAAGGTTGTTGAGTTAACACGCTATGTGTCATGTGGTTTCAGATAATATATTTGTAAGGACTCTTTTCATATGTAAGTCTAAGAAAACATGTTAAATCTTTATACATGTGAATTTGTTTGAACAAGACGGCGAGCGGATGGGAGGAGGAGACTGCATGGGCGGATGGACGGACGGACGGACGGACGACGAAACAAGTATTATCATTATATATTACCTCACCTATGATCCTTTGGCTCATGTTAGCTTATTACTGAAAATAGTTTCCTATACACACACAATAATAATACTTTTAAAAAATAACCTGTCATTTTTATTTAATTAATGTGAAAAAAGTGTCATGACCTTTGACCTCAGTTTACCCCGATTACGTCCGAAATCATGGCTGAGTACGGGTACCACGAGTAAAGATGGAGAATACCCCTTCCAGTGATAACTAGCTCTTTGCTGCTCGCAATATTTTGAACTCGACTCGCAATTCGTGGAGTGGTTATAAGACGGACGGACGATGAACGAATAATTATCACCGTACTTAGCTTACCTCTGAGTTTTTGCGTATGATAACGTATGACCATGATGACCTAAAGATGCTTTATCAGTTCATGCATAAACAAAATCATAATGGTTTTCCAAAATGTACATTGAACATGTTGAAGTTTTCAATTAAATATTCTGGAAAAGGGACATGACCTTTGACCTCAATTTAGCCCTGTCACATACAAAATCAGTGCAGAACACGGGTACCATGACTTTCGAGTAATACCTGTCTCTACGCTGCTTGCAAAACGTTGAACTCGACTCACAATTCATTGAGTGGCTACTAGACGTTCTTTCGGACAAACGACGGATAGGCGGATGGACGGCGGATGGGCGGACGGACGGACGACGGACGAATAATTATCACTGTATATCAGCTCAATTCTGAGTCTTTTACTTATGTTAGCTTATGACCGACATATGCTTCGGGCATAAACAAAATAATAACGGCTTTCAAAAATATAATGTACATTATTATTTTTTTTCAATTAAATATTTTGAAAAAGGGTCACCGTTGACCTCAGTTCATCCCTGTCACATACACAATCGGAGCTGAACACGGGTACCACGACAAAGGCAACATATTACTCTTTCGAGTGATACCAGTCACTATGCTCCTCGCAAAATGTTGAACTCTACTCAAAAATCGTCGAGTGGCCTCTAGTCTATGTCAACAAATGGACCAATTCTTCAAAATTCTCACATAAATTATACAAGTCGCCGACTCGTGATAAATATCGCATGACTGGATACCATGCGTCATTTAATCACAGGAGATGTTGCGATTGCTAAACGCTGAACGAACGAACGCAACTCCATTTTCTCCGTTTGTGCATTTAAACGCACGCATTCTGCTGCGCTCAGGCATTTAAATGGACGCATAGTTTCGTTTATAAACGATGAATGCATTCAAGAACGCTAATGATTCGCATTTTAAGAAATGTTTTTTTTTTATAAAAATGAATGCGAACGAAACGCAAAAGGAATACATTTTTGGGGTACTTGAACGCAACTGGGTCTGTACGACGTGGATCTATGACCAACATAGACGTCATGGTTGTTTTCTATTCGTATCGTGTCACAGTTACAGACAGTTACTGTCTATTACATACTACATTTCTCCGATTTATTTTGGCACGTGTGCATAAACACTGCCTAATATATCTCAATGTTGACATTTCCATTAGCCAGCCACATATAACAATGACGAAAGAATGCTCTTCTTACGTCTACAGTCGCAAAGCGTTTTGTTAGAAACTGGGACCATACGTCGCTGGCCGTAGAATGGTGTGAAATCACCTCATGGAAGGTTCCATGTTCACCATCATACCATCTTCGCGATGGCTCAAAATCTCTGTACTATTGGACTTTTAAATATTGAGTACTGCTCACCTGGGGCTAGAGGGCGCGAACGGTTGCAAGCACTTTTCACTATAGTTCATATTCATCAATCTAGCCGAGACTGCAGTAATTTTTTGTATTTATCGTATTCGACGATTTTCTTCTCCTTTTATACTTTTTTTCTGACATAAACTGATAAATAAAATGCCGAGTGGCTGTATGATACATGTAAGTGAATGACTCTATAATCTACAATAACAATTGAGGTATATCCTCATTTCACAAAGGTATCTGCCATTAAAGTGCCAGTCACATTGGCCTTACGACTTCTTGCGATCAAGAAAATGAAGAAAATCGCAAAAGATCGCAGAAAATCGTGCAGTAAGCCGTATGCAGTCGCAGACGATCGCAGATACTCGTACAACCAAAATCGGTCGCAGCAAGGTTTTTGAACATGCACAAAAACCTTGTTGCGACCGGTGATCGCAAGAGGTCGCAAGCAGTCGTGCTACTTGTTGCACGACCTGTTGCATGCTGTCGTGTACGATCGCAGATGATCGCAAGACCTTTTGGTCTCCGCCCTCTCGCACGACCAGCTGCTACCGATTGCACGACCTGTTGCACCTCCGTGCGATTGTTCGTGCAATAGCTCGTGCACGTTCAACGACATGTGGTACGAGAAGTAGTGAAATATCACGACCTCTTTGCGATCGGCAGGCCAGTTGCAGAATTTAAATATATATTTATATTGTAATTATTATTTATTTATTAAAATAGTCAGTGTACTAACTTAATTAAAAATACAAATCAACTATAACCTTAGAAAATAGCATTTCATGAAATATTAAAACAGTCTTTCGTTGAATGTCAAGTTGCAATTAACATAATACATGTATGAAACGTTTATTCTCTGTGGAGAAAAAATATTTTCGACTTGATTTTATATATTTAATAAATATTATTAGGCACCGAAGAGCCACAGGCAGGTCACCCAGGAGGTGGAGTGATATGTGTGTATCTGAAGATCAGCTGAAACCAGAGAACAAAAAAACACCCGCAAGATTGCAGACTCGGGTTTATTGTGTCTGTTTTTCCGACACCCTGGCTTTGAGGCCCCGGTTTTAGCAGCACTCATATATCTGCTTCTACCTCGCATTTTATGAACAATTTCCCGAACTTCGGGATTATAAAAGTCGCCGAACTAAACAGCCTCTCCCGCATTTTCTCCGTGGTATCGTACCCCACGTTACCCCACAACCTAGAGGTTCGAACTTCAACTGAACAGGACCGCCAGGGAGTTCCCTCCATAAACATGTATATTATATATACACTAGAGTGTCCATAATGTTTGCACAGGTTGCAGTAGGTGTTAAAATAATTGAAAATAACGAAGTATCCTAACTTTGATTATCTGCCGGGCCACCAGCAACCGAGGGGGCGGGGGGATGTTGCTAAGGGGAGTTGTTTTATATGTACTCGTAGCTTTGACCCCAGGGATGAGATCCGGACTGGGATCGGACTTACAGGTCAAGGTTATATGTCAGCACGGGTTACATTAGCTCTTAGAACGATTGAAAAGTGACCGCACTAACTAATTATCCTATTTTAAAATATAGGACTATTTGATTATCTGCCCCTAGCAACCGACAAGTGGGTTGTTGTATATGTTCTCGTAACTTAGACCCCTGGGGTGAGATCCAGACTGGGTTCCGACTTATAGGTCAAGATTATATGTTAGCACTGGTTGCAGACGTTCTTAGAAAAGCTGAAAAACAAACCTTTTTATTGAAAGTGGCCTGAGGTTCGAACCTTAACCAAACGTCATGGTTAGCCGGGACTCGAACGAGGGCAATGTGTCTGGTCTTAGAACCTAGGGTCGGACCCGGACTAAATTCGGACTTATTGGTTATTTGTGCTCTTAAACTCGTGCATTGAAATTTATAAGTCTTTATGAAGTATTGGTATGTTTATAAGTCGGAACCCAGTCTGATGGAGAATGGCTTTGTGGGTTCAACCCCCGCTACGATCAACCGACTCTTTATGGGAAAGAAACTTGGTGGGTTTTGTTTTATACCGGTACTTCCAACGAACATTGGTTCGGAAACTATGTACCTGTAAATAACTGTATGCATTCAAAGTTTATTTTTGTAGAATTAAATTATCATTTATCTTCCTAATCACTTTATTTCTCTCCCGTATGTATTCCCATATTTATGCGGATTTTAGCTATCATATATCGTCGCTTTAAAAATATTTATCTCCAATATGTATTCACATTTCATTACAACGGCATTCGACGTAAAAACGTGCAATTGGGACAACTAAACAGTTGAACGCAGCAGATATTTCTGTTCCGTTCTTTGGTTGCATCCTGATATGGTTGAGTATAATAATACTATGGCTAAGACACAACTGACAAATTGTTTTATGTATTTGAATAGCAAATAATATTTTCTGTAATTCCTGAGACTCCCAAATTAAATGCCAGGTCACACCTCCAAATAAAACGACCGATCACACAACCGATTGCAACAGGCTGGGAATACTCGCAGCTATTTCCGATCACTCGCACTACCAGTCACAAGTAGTCGTGCTGCCGGCTGCAAAATTTTGCAAGTGATTGCAGGTAGTCGTACGACAATTCGAAAGCAATCGTACGATATGTCTAAAATCGTTGGGACCACACCCACGATTGCTACAGCCATTTTTTTATGCGATCAGTCTTTTCAGTGCTCGGAGTGTGACTGCAACGTCTGCGATTGACCCCGACCTTCTCGCGATTATCCCAGTCTGCGACTGGGGGAAATCGCAAGCGATCGCAACTCAGTGTGACTGAGGCTTTATAAGTGTCATTGGGCACATTTCACATGAAAGTGTCTAAATAGAAATAGTTAGTTTTTGTTCTTGGTGGAAAGTGAGTCTTCTTACTTAAGCAAGCAGATCAGTGAATGTGGCTATTGATGTTTAGCATTTTATATTTTTTAGTCTTTCCAGAGCCGAATGTAAACAAGTTAGATTTAAACATAGTGCTTAGCAGGTTTTTACAGAATCTAAAGTAAATGTTCGATTAGTGAGTTATTTTTCAAGGAAATATGACTTTCCAGCCTCACATTCTGCATGGTATCTGCACAATCTGCACCGACTACAAGACAGCCGTGTAAGATAGTTTCCTTAATCTGTTACATTGCCTTCTTCTCTTGGGTTTTTCAATCTTACTATAGTATACTAATGTTTCCTTAGCCAACGTATGTGCTGTTGTTTTGAAATGGGTGTCTCGATTTAGATATCCAGTATCATTTTTACTTTTACCCTGGTTACATTTAAATAAATCAAATTTTAAGTATTCATTATTTCGTCTTATTATACTATAAGTTTTAATATATTATTAGTGCATTAATATCAAAAATTAATAATATGCAAAAATAAATTGCTTAATACTATTCTTATAATTAATATTAATGACTGATTAAATGCAAGTTATGCGGAAAAACTAACGGGACGCCGTGAGTTTTTAAAAAATAAAGATTGCCGTATGTCCCTTTTAAACAAAAAATGCGTTGCTTATTAATGTCGAGGTACATGTAAGATAGTGTCCATATATTTACATGTGTGTCTACTAATATGTCCAAACGAAAAGCCAGTTACGCTCAAACCTTTTGTGTTCCATTTGTCTAAGGTAGGTTCTATGAAACCGTACATTCCTAATTATAGTATTACTGTTAATACACATTGTTCTGTATGCCACGTGCTTATAAGAAACCCATATAAATGTATGCAGCAAAGTAATCCGTAAGCATGAATGTTGTGTCACGAACGTCAACGGAACATCACGAATGCTTTTAATGGAAATGACGTTCTGTTACTTTAGAATTATGTTTGTAAACAAACCCTATTTTACTTCTCGAAGTCTTCATAATTATGTATGGTATAATGCATTAAATATAATTTTGTTTAATTCGTTAAAGGTGATTACGCATGTGAACAATTAAGACGTTATAAATTGTCTTTGTGATATTGGCTCGTGATAGCCATATGCGCCATATAAGGCCAGAGAATATTAGTTTATTACATGTGTGATGAAAGCACTAGTGTTTTAAATATATATAAACCTATAATATACTTTCTTTTAGTGTACTTCTGTAATATTTGTTGTAGTTCCCAAAACGGGCATAGTAAACATTGATTCTTGTAAGAGTAAAATGGTCCTATAGAAATCACAGCACCCAAACGCAATGGCATCGTAGATCCGCGCACTGTACCACAAACAAATAGCAAATTAACGATGCAATGGAAAAGGACAAAATTTACACATTCAACTCACAGCGTGGTGAAGACAGTGTTACCGACTTGGAACGGATGACCCACAATCGTTTTCAAGTGTACACAGCGTTTAAAACATTACAGAATTATAGAAAATAAGAATACAGTTAAATCAATTATATCTCAGTCATAGGATGTGTCATTTGAATTAGGCAATTCTTTACCTAGTGTCAGGGCAACCACCTCACTCCTTCCATTTAAGTTCGTTGAAATTCACTGATCTTTCTTAGAAATTCGTCATAACACTGACGTATTTTATTCAACCCACGGATGGCTTTCACTTTGACAGATTTGTTGACATTTTTGCTTGAAAGTGATGTCAGCAGAATAATTATTATTTTACATACTTATTTTATGTAATTACTGTTTGATGTGTATAGTATTTTTGTCAGGTATGGAACTACCGTTTATAGACAAATTGTTGGTATCCGCATGTCTACGAACTGTGCACCTCTTGTCGCAGATTGTTTTAGTATTACTGCGAAAGAGATTCCATGTTCAGTCTCTTTCACCAGTACTCAGGCAAATGTTGCTAAAGCCTTTAATGAGACCTCACCGTATCTGAATGACATATTGAACATTGAAAAACCTGTATTTTTTAATATGGTTAATATTATTATATATCATTAAATAAAAGCGTTTTTCATTGGTCTACAAGCAATCACGTTTGATAAAATAGTTTTGACCATTCTCATTGGAAATATGCCAACCTTTCAATAGATCATCACGTGACCGTGCAATAATTAATTTAGCGTGCAATAGTACATCTTTGTCATTGACGCGCTTTTTTAAAAAACAGCAAAGAGTCACGTGACCGTGCAATAGTCGATCTGTGACAGTGAGTCGCCTGTTTAAATGAACAAATGAAGCAGGTACATTGTTTAAACGGCTCACACTCCAAATTTTAACTTTATTAGTAAAAATCAAAACTGTTATATTTTATGATACATAATAAAACAACTATTTAATGCCTTAGGAGTAAATGGATAAGAACTATTAATCCTCGGCGTGCCGCTTCGTGCAGTAGTACCCTTATCGGGTCAGTAATCACTCCCTCTTATAAAGAGATGATTTTAATTTTGATATTGTTAATTATCACCACTTAGATCGGGATGTTCCCCGAGTTACTTCTTAGTGGGTCTGTGTTTCTCAACGTATTCCTTTTCTAGAGTTGAAGACTTTGAATTCGAAATATGTGTATATCTAAGAAGCTACTTTATAAGGGCTACCGTTACCATAAACGTCGAAACACCTTTGCAACATTTATTATCGTAACCCTGATCTACTTTTAAAATATAAAGGTAATTTAAGAACACTTCTGCGATACGAAACCTGTCTACTATGGTGATGCGATTTACAAACTTCGAAAAATCACTTTCATACAATCTTTATTAAACTTGCTAAAATGTTAATCAAAAGAGGTTATGACCCTATCATTTTTCAACGTACAGCATGTTTAGTGGTTGATGCATTTAAAGTTCGCCACTTTGCTTTATTTTTTTAGTTTTCGATGACAGGACAGATTGTGGACCCTATGATGATGTCTACCAAAATCCACAAAGGACGGTAGCGTCTGATGCTTATATATTGTCTGTCGAACCCTTAATGGTTTAGACTCGTGTTGCTATGGCTTCTGCCAGGTCATTGAACAATTGCTTTGCGGTTTTCTATGCTTTTGTTTTTTATATTCATATATAAATATATGATCATGTATGTTTTATAATTATGCTGCCTATTAATTATGCATTGTTACAGAATATAACCAGTCGGGGATATCTTTATTGACACTGCTCCCTTTTTATTGCGAATACAATATGGTAAGATGGCGGTTTGGTGCACTCTAGAACCTGGTTTAAACCCCAGCTGCCCTTTTTTGGCACTATCCGTTCCAAGGCGATAGCCCTGTTGTAACCTTTTTAAGTTTGAGATGTCGTGTCATGTCTTTTAGTCATATTTAAAACTGTTGTTTGTTTCTGTGCGTGCTTGGTTGACTGTGGTCTTTGAATGATGCATTTCCTTTTCGAGTTTTATATATACTCATCTTAAAAGACCTCAACGGCAGTAGATCTATGTTGTTGAATTTGAACAAAAACAACGACTGAGGTTTTACGGTTGATAATGTACATTTTACCTGTTGAATATATCACACTATCCCCATGAAGAGATATTATGTTGTATGGGCAGCTCTTCATCGATATACTAGCACTATTCAGCACTAGTTTTTAGCTCTACTGGCCGAAGGCTTATGGGATGACGAGTTGTCCGTCGTCCGGCCGGCCGTCCGGCCGTCCGTCGTTAACCTTTGTCTTGTTACCACCATAGGGCCTTCATTTTTCATTCGATCTTTACCAAACTTTAACAGGTTGAAAGCTCGGACAAATTCGAAAACCAGCCAGATCGGAATAATTTCACCGGAGTTATGGCCCTTGTTTTGCTGAAAAATGCCATATTAAGCCTTGTGAACACTCTAGCACCTTCATTTATTATTTGATCTTTACAAAACTTGCATAGATTGTTTATATCTATGAAGGCCCGAACAAGTATGAAAATCAGCCAAATCGGATCAGTTACACCGGAGTTATGGCCCTTGATTTTTCTGGAAATTGCTGTTTTCTGCCTAGTGAACGCTCTAGCACCTTCATTTATTTTTGATCGTTACCAAACTTGCAAAGGTTGTTAATACTAATTATAGCTTGGACAAGTTCGAAAATCGGCTGAATTGGGTCAGTAACACCGGAGTTGTGGCCCTTGTTTTTCTGAAAAATGGCATTTTCTGCCTTGTGAACACTCTAGCACCTTTATTTATTATTTGATCTTTACCAAACTTCCTCAGATTGTTAATATCAATGAAAGCTCGAACAAGTCCGAAAACCATCTAAATCAGATCAGTAACACCGGAGTTATGGCCCTTGTTTTTTCTGGAAAATGCTATTTTCTGCCTTGTGAACACTCTAGGGCCTTCATTATTAATCGGATCTTTACTTTACTTTGCCAGTGTCTTTATATCAATGAAAACTTGAACAAATTTGAAAACCGGCAAGATCGATATAATTTCAACGGAATTATGACCCTTGTTTTGCTGAAAAATGCCATATTAAGCCTTGTGAACACTCTAGCACATTTACATTTATTATTTGATCCTTACCAAACTTGCACAGATTGTTAATATCAATGAAAGCTCGGATAAGTTCGAAAACCAGCTAGATCAGACCATTAACAGCGGAGTTATTGCCCTTGATTTAGTTAAAAGTGTTATATTTTGCCTCGTTAATTTGATTGATTGATTGATTCTTTATTTTCCTCCCAGTTGGAGAGCAAACAATATAAGTTTACATATAAGCATTCAAACAATTCAATAATAATATATACATGACAATCAGTAATTTAGGGACAAATATACGCAGTAACACAGAAGTACTACTACAATAGACAATGAGAGAAATTTTGACATAGAGTAAAGTATAAGAATAAGTTAATATATATACATTCATGTTGGAGTCTTTTAATATAATTAAACTGATTCCATGACTGTACTCGTATGTTCATGGAACATATTTGCTTACCCTTATAATAAATACTTTTCATATTCAATATGAACAACAGATTACAAAGTGTTAAAAAATTGTTATGTTTAAAGATAAACTAGTAATCGAGTCCATACCCAGCCTTTATGAAACGAAATAAAAGATCAGGTATGGAATCACACATAGTTTACTTCATCTTACCAGTTTAGCAAATACATTCTTGAAAAATAAACATCATAACATCACTCTCCCTTACGGAAGCGAAATATAAGGGAGAGTCAATGACATTACATTTTAATTACACACATGGCTATTAATACATTATTTTCAATTTACCGCTTGTCCAACACTCCATATTAAATGGAAAGCGTTAATAACAACTTTTAAACAAGTCAAATTGCATTTATCGCTAAGTGGTCTCATACCATTAAGCATGACAATTATTTGTTCCCGCGGACTTAAGTTTATGAATATGTTAAATACATTTGAACCAACAATGGTAAAAATTGACTGCCACAATTTAACTGAAATATGTTCAGTACGAACACAATAAAAAATATAGTGTTCTGAGATAGATGAAACTTGTCTTTCACACCGGGGGCAACTTTTGGTATAAGTGTCACTAAATAATTTACATAATAGACATATCGCACTTTTGCATTTAGTCGTGTATTTTGGTTGCGCTTTAGAAAATTCCCATAACTCACAAGCATGACTAAGCATTGGTTTTATGCACAAAAAGTCTCTTAAAGAGCAATCATTATTTACTCTGAATGACCACTCAGTTTCTGCCATTGTACACACACTGTTTTTTATCATGCGCTTCCAAGTAAATTTCGAAGGAAATACACCAGAAATTCTGAATTCATTTAAAACATTGAGAAGTGAATACTTCCTTAAAATACGATAGATTTCTGGTATGTATCCTCTCTGAATCGATGGATTTTCGATAAAATGTAATAGTCTATAAATAAAGACGTCTCTTACTACATGTGGACATATTGAACGGCATAATTGTCCTAAAAATAGAAGCTTACGAGTGTCAATTTCGCTCTCAATTGATTTAGCACCTATCAAACTAAGACATATATCAGTTCTCGTCTGAGTAGGAATTGATTGCATATATTTTATGCAGAATCGATGCGATCGTTCCAACATTAACATATCACTTTTTGTCATGTCATACCACAGTTCGCAACCATACAGGGCTTTTGGAATTACAACAGACTTATATATTTTCATTGATGTTATAGGGTGAAGACCATCTTCATGTAGACCAGCATTTATCAAACCTAAAAATGCACCTCTTAATTTACGGCAGGATTCTTTGATACTGCCCTGTATATCCATGTATTTATTACAAATAACGCCTAGATGTGTATAATTTATAGTTTCGACGACAGGTTCATTACCAATTTTCCATATTCTATTTTTGTTTTCGAATTCAAACTTTGTCTCATTAAACACTATCACGGAACATTTACTTGCATTATATTTAAATCTCCATTTAGTTGCATAGTCATTACATATGGACATCATTTTGTCCAGGCCTAGTTTTGAAAATGACACGAGAACCATATCATCCGCAACAGTTAAACAACTACAATTAATGTTGACAAGACAAAAGCCAAGACCCGAGTCTTCAATTTCTGATATTAAGCCATTAATATATGCAAGATAGAGGAAAGGGCTACTGACTCCTCCCTGTCTTGTTCCCTGCCGTACACGAAGCGTTTCAGATACATTGCCAGATCGGACCAGTAACGGATGAGTTATGGCCCTTGATTTAGTTAAAAATACTATTTTTTGCCTTGTTAAGATTATAGAGCCATCATTTTTCATGCGATCTTTATGAAACTTTACGAGATTGTTCATATCAATGAAAGCTCGGTCAAGTTCGAAAAACAGCCAGATCGGACCAGTAATAGTGGAGTTATGGCTCTTGATTTAGTTAAAAATCCTATAGTTTGCCTCGTTAAGACGATAGGGCCTCATCTTTCATCCGATCTTTAAGAAACATTACCAGATTGTTAATATCGATGAAAGCTTGGACGAGTTCGAAAACCATCCAGATTGGACCATTTACATCGAAGTCATGGCCCTTGATTTTCTGAAATATGCTATATCGTGGCCTCATTAAGACGAAAGGGCCTTAATTTGGCCGGATTTCATTGAAACTTTGCAGGGATGATCAGTACCAAGCCTAGTTGTACATAGTCACCGTGTTCCAGTTGAATGATTTTGGCAGAGTTATAGCCCTTTAAAGATTTTAATACACAAACTTTGTTCTTACTAGTTCTCCTGAATCCCTGGCCGGATTAAACGAAACTTTTTAGGGATGATCGATTATTTATCTAGTTGTGCACATCATCGCCGTGTTCCGGTTGAATGATTTTTGGCGGAGTTAGGGCCCTTTGAAGGTTTTAATACACAAACTTTGTTCTGACTAGTTCTCCTGAACCTCTGACCGGATTTAAACGAAGCTTTTTAGGGATGATCAATTCCATATATAGTTTTGCAAATCATTGGCGTATTCCGGTTAAATGATTTTTTTTGGCAGAATTATGGCCCTTTAAAGGTTTTAATACACAAATTTTGTCTGATCTACTTCTCCTGAACCCCTCGCCAGATTTCAATGAAACTTTGCAGAGATGATCAGCACCAAGCCTAGTTGTGCATGTCATTGTCACGTTCCGGTTTACAGATATTTGGCAGAGTTATGTCCCTTTAAAGGATTTTGATACCACAATTTTTTCGGGCTAGCTCTCCTGAACCCCTGGCTGGATATAGATGAAACTTGACAAGGATGATAAGTATCAAGCCTAGTTGTGCATATCATCGCCATATTTCGGTTGAATGATTTTTGGCAGAGTTGTGACCCTTTAAATGTTTTAATACACAAACTTTGTCCAGATTAGTCTCTTCTGAACTCTTTGCCAGATTTCAGCGAATCTTGGCGAGAATGATCAGTACTAAGACTAGTTGCACCTATCATTGCAATGTTCTGGTTGAATTATTTTTGAAAGACTTATGGCCCCTTATACATAAACTTTATCTTGAGCCAGTAGAGCGTCCACAGGCCCTCTTGGGCCGCTTGTATTGTTTCCCAGTCCTTTTATATATATTGTATTTTGATAAGAAATTGATTGCATGTTTGGTCTTTAATCCATCTTCTTCATAATGGCCAAGAAAATTGAGCTAAACCGAGCTAATTGCATATTTCTTTTTATTTTCGAGAGCCGATCGACATCTTCGAGCCTGTCACAACATGTTTTCATGTCATACTTGGTTTAGCATTAACTTGTTTTAATGATTTCCGGAAATTCCATTGGGATCTTCATTATCATTGTATCGTATTATAATGAACGATTTCTTGCGTGCAATTGGGTGATATAAATCCAGTAATCGGCTTGAACGGGAATCGAACACTTTGTCTTACATTATAAACCATCGAAATTGTCGTTGAATTCAGGGGCCAATGCACGAAATTACTGGATTGTATGTTTTAAATGTCTACAATTCAATGCTTACTATACTGAAAGGTATTGTATGTTTAATATGCTACTGCTAATCGAATGGTACAGGGCGACATTAGGCCTTTCCTTTTAGAAAGTAGGTTTAAACAGCACTGAACAAATTGGTTACCCATTGTTTTACAGTTTCATTATCGTCAGAATGCGCATTTGGCTCAAGCAGGTGAGCCAACTTAGGCTTTAAATGTTGCAATCACTTAACATTAAATACAGTACTGAACTGGCTCAATTTTTCAAGAGGAACTTCAGCATTTATGAATTTCTTGTTACAACGTGTACTGTGATTAAAACGTCTAAAACATCACAGTTGTGTCATTTCTCTAACTAACTGCACTTTTTGTATTTATAAAACATCTTGGTATTTCCTTGGACTATATATGGAATTAAGTGTGCAGTATATGCAATATATAGCGGAAATACGAACCCTGCGTTTCTTTTTCCTTTCAGTATATATGTAATGTAGTCTAAAATTCATATGGATTTGCGCCTTCAATACAACCTTTTATGGCCATGCACATGGATTTGTTGCACGTCATCTCACGTGCTTATCCGATATTATCACAGGGTCAGTGCATCTATTACAAGGAAAAACCGGTCAATTGCGTTACTATATAGTACCATATCCGGGATACGACTCTTGGTTTTATGGTCGTATAAAACAGGCAAACATGCATGTACTTTTACATTGAGAGATAAATCACTTTTTTTTTATAAATCTACACCTGACATTGATTTCTGAAATTGAATTAAAATAGTTTATTTCGTTATTATTTTTTTTATTTCTTAACAGTTTGATCTAAATCATCTCCATACTAGGTGACCGTCAATAAATACTTCTCCATTATAGAAGGCTGTCATTCAGTACGTATTCATAGTAAGAGAGGGACAATATGAACTTCTCCCTAATAAGAACCGTCAATCTGTACTCTACACGGTCAATATGCCTTTATTTATAACAAGAGACGTTTAATCCGTATTTCTCCATTACAAGAGAGGTCTTTTCTGTATTTTTCCATAACAAGATACCGTCAATAAGTACTTTGTCATACTATTAGCAAATAACGGTCATTCAGTACTTTTTCATATTAACAAGTGACGGTGAACATATACATACACTTCTGTAACGCTTAATCTACCTGAACAATAAGGGAAGATTGGAATACAAGCAAACGTCAGTACACAATTCATAAATCGACAATGTTTCCTACGCCCATTTATTGTAAGCTTATAATATAGCTGATGTCAACCATAAACGTGCTTAGCAATACAGTGTTATAGATGTGATAAGAATGGTAATGTTCCAATTTAGAGCCATGTAGACAAGCATTAATATATTGTGGGCATGCGGCACCAATGTTCACTCCATATAAAATATCACAGCGATGGCTCAAAACAACTATTTTTTGAGGACAGACACAGTACACAAGTGCTCAGATCGTCCAATCCATCGAGGAGTTTGTGTCGTAGAGAACATGCGGACCCGAACTCCCTTTCTACTTGAAACAAACCAGTTCTTAAAATTATAGATATCCGTATTATTTTTTATAATGCTAACCTCTTTTTACTTCCTCCGAGGCCTATATTTTCGTTTCGTAATTTAAAATCGGGAATTCAAGAATTGCATAATCAATGTGTTTTGGTTCCTGCTAATAAAGCAGCTAATAAAACGAAATTATTGTTTGACGTCTACATTACGTCCATGTTTTATCTCTATAACTCGGGAGCATTAATTTGCATACCCCAGTTCAATCTACTGAGGATGATGCTGTTCCTACACATTTCACCCGGTGCCCGACTTTCAAGTCTGGGGTAGGAGTAAAGCAAAACAAACTTCCAACTATATACAGGATTCCCAAATTGCATAAGCAGCCTTACATAAGCAGCCTTATAAAGCCCGTTCTCCAAACGTTTAACTTACTACCGTTAAAGATCACGTTAAACAATATTGTGCTAAAGCTTATGACAACTCTGCGATTAATTTATTTTGGTCCATTAATAATTCAAGAGAGGGTCTTGATAACATTTGCAATAAACATCAAGTTTCATCTATAAGTACTTTTTTTTAAAACACTTTATACAACCTTACCACATCATCTTATCAAAGACAAACTCAATGCTCTTACTAAAACACTTTCGCAGGAGAAAAAACTAATTTTTTGGCCTTTAGCAATACTAATTCATATTAATACTAACGGGAGTTTAGACAATTACACTGTGTGGACTTGCCAAGAAGTTTGTGAAGCATTCATTTTCCTATTAGATAATATTTTCGTCAGGTATGGAACTATCGTTCGTAGACAAATTGTTGGTATCCCTATGGTTACGAGATGTGCACCTCTTCTCTTGTCGCAGATTTGTTTTTGTATTGCTATGAAAGATATTTTATGTCGAGTCTTTCACCAGATACTCAGGCAGATGTAATTGAAGCCTTTAATGACACCTCTAGGTATTTGGATGACATATTGAACATTGCCAATCGCTTTTCTAGAGCTTGTATTCGTGCTGAAGACCTTAAAATTCGTAATCTGTATATAACTAAGAAGCTACTCGATCAAGGCTACCGTTACCATAATATTTGACATTTGCAGAAATTGTATTAACGTAACCTTAATCTACTTTTAAAATATAAATGTAATTTAAGAACACTTCAAGAGACAAGGACTATCACAGCCTGACTTACAATGGTGATTTGATTTACAAACTCCGTAAGATTCTTGGTCATAATCACTTTCATACAATCTTTATTAAACTTGTTCAAAAGTTTATCAAAAGAAGTTATGACACAATCATTTTACAAAGTACAGCATGTTTAGTGGTTGACCCATTTACAGTTCGACTCTATGCTTTCCTCTTTGATTGTGCGATGACAGGACAGATTGTGGACCCCTTGATGAACGTCTACATAAATCCTCAAATGACGGTAGCGTGTGATGTGTATCCGAAATCGTGTCTTGTGGTACCCTTATGGTTTGTTCTCTTGTTGCTATGGCTTCTGCCAAGTCACTGAGTACTTGCTTTGCGGCTTTCTAGGCTTTTATTATAATCATATTTGCATGATAATGTATGTTATACTTATATTGCCTATTAATGCTGCATTTTGTTTGTTAGAGAATATGGTTTAGTGGGGATCTCTTATGTTACACTGTCCCGTTTTATTGGGATGACAATAGTGTAAGAGTGAGCTTTGGTGCACCCTAGATCATGGTTTTATCTCCCAGCGGCCATTTTTGCCACTGACCGTTCCAAGGCGGTAGACCTATTGTCAACCTTTTTATCTTTGTTTTGTGGTGTCTTGCCTTTTAGTCATCTTTACAATTGTTGTTTGTTTCTATGCGTGATCTTGATTGGTTGTTGTTCTTGAATGCTACATTTCCTGTTAGACTTTTATATCTAATTTCAATAAATTATATTTGGTGTAAACAAAATGCCGATTATGTTGATTATGATAATTATTAGGAATACTATCATATAAAGTTTGCGGATCTTTACATGTAGTACTAGACCGCTCGATACACGTTACACGATTATATATCTAAGGAGGCGTGAAATAAACGAGAATCTTTACCGTATTTGTTTGCTAAAATGTAAGGGACAATATTCACAGAACATAGTACATGTATCTCATTTTGTGAACTATAGCGAAATTATATTAAATGTGAATACTGCCTATAACCAAAAGAATTGAAACGGAATAAATATTTTCTTGATAGTATTGTCATTAAAGCATACATATATGCGAACCATCAATCCATAATGAAAGTGAGTTATAATGTCCATATCTCTATTTAATTGCAGTATATCATGCTTGCGTTTTCAACTTCTTTTATTTAAAGATAGTTGAAATGCTGTAATTAGGCTATATTTGTCAAATAGTATTGTTCATTTGCGTCTGTTTATGTTTTAGGTAATTAACACTTGTTTGCAAGCATAATGACAAGCACAGTATGTGTCAATGTTACTCCATTTTAAATATCTTGTCATAAAATCTACGCTGAATTGATTTCTTGGGAGTTTCTATTCGTGTTCTCATTTCATGCATTAACTGTTCTGGTCTTGACAAATAATAGCATGAATCACATTTTAGAATGTTTCATTCCATTTTTTAAATTAATCGCTTTCAAACATATTTATTGTAACTAGAATCACAAAAAAAGCACAAATAAACAACAACAAAAAAACAGTAACAATAACCGTACGCGGATTCGGGCAAGTTACAGCTATTCATTTGAAGAACATGAGTTTTATTGTGAACTGTGTTTTAAAAGTTGCGCCACACTGTGAAATCTGAAGAGTGAAAATGCACTTGAAAATATCATTGTAAACAGGTTTCGCTCAACTTGGTTAGATCATGGCGGGGATTTCTTTATTTACACTGTCCTGTTTTAATGGGATGACAGTAGGGTAAGTGTGAGGTTTGGTGCACCCAAGAACCGGTTTAAACCCCCAGTGGCCTACTTTGCCACTGACCGTTCCAAGGCGGTAGCCCTATTGTCACCCCTTTTGTGTTTGTGATGTCGTTTGCATTTATTATTGCTTTTGCCTTCTTGTTTGTCTGTTTGCGTGTTTGTTTCTGTGTTTTGTGGTTGACTGTCCTCCTTGAATGCTACTTTCCCTGTCTGATCTTTTTATATTTCTTTGAAATCTAGTTGCGCACCCACCCCACCCAATCTTAAATCCTGTAATCGCCCTTGGTTAATTTAATGGGGTATACACTACTTCTCACGACAAATAGCATCAACGTTAGCCTTGAGCAGTATAGTTGTGGAACTGGACGCTCATCCGAAGGATGGATGATTTTGTGTCATAAAGTGTTGTAATTATTTTAAAACTGCCAACAGACAAGCCTTCGCGTGCAATTATTTGTTCTATGATCGAGAAAATAGGAAAGCTTAAATTTGTTTCATTAGTGTTAATTTAAACTTCGTTTCACGTTGGTTTACTCCAGGGTGTTTTAAAATGGAAGCATTCATGAAAGATGATGTAACAGTTGTAATGTTTTCATGCAGGTCTGCATATAGACTGGCTGTCGTCACTAAATTTTAGAGCTATTCAGAAAAAGAATGCTCCGTCCTTATGTTTGTTTAAGATTATAATGTTAGAGACAAGAAAGATATAAAAATCGGAGGACAGGGAAAGTAGCATTCAATGACTACAGTCAACCACAAAACACAAAAGCCAAACACGCAAACAGACAAACGAGAAGGCAAAAGTAATAAAAAATGCAAACGACATCACAAACACAAAAGGGTTGACAATAGGGCTTCTGCCTTGGAACGATCATTGGCCAAAAAGGCCACTGGTGGTTTAAACCAGGTTTGTATGAGTTTTAGATTCCATTTTATTTATATAATTTAAATTATCATATATATAAACAGTATAAAAACACGTTGAAAAGACATTATGTCGTTAATGTATTTTTCTACCGTAGGTTTTAACCTAATGCACGTGTACTCTTATTAAAAGTCATTCCGAGATTAAGATAATACAATATATGTTATATGGTGTATCATGCTGGCACAAACTGTACATAGCTCTAAACTGACGTCCCATGTCAGTACTGACGTCCCAACAGTACGGCTATCACCAGTCTCAGTGGCGCAGAGCTATTCAAAAAAGACTCGGAACAAACTTAGGATTTTAAGATTTTTTATTTTGATTCTGCAAATATTACAAGAAATTATAACCACTGAGACGAAAGCCAGTCTATATTTGAAAAGAAAGAGTGAGGTTTGGTGCACCATAGAACCTGGTTTAAACCCCACAGCGACCTGTTTTGCCACTGACCGTTCCAAGGTGGTAGCGCTATTGACAACCCTTTTATTGTTTCTGATGTCTTTTTATTGCCTTTTATTCATCTTTAATGTTGTTCTTTGTTTCTGTGTGTGTTTGTGGTTGACTGTCGACCTTGAATGCTACTTTTCCTGTTCGATTTCTAAATCTACTTTTAATGCAGACTATTTGATTTGATGCCAGCTTGAGTTGTCTAATATTATAAACATGAACAAACATAAGGCTGGTCTGCACAGAGTGCATGTTTTTGTTGATTGCGGTTTAATGAATGCTACAGATCATGTACCACTATGAACATACGTTAACTTTGCTAATTTGTAGAAGTCAAATTGGGAGTATATTTCTTTTACACCGATAATTGCATTATACTGGTACTACATATGCTGGTATTTTCAGCATAGTTTTATAGTCATATGATGCTGATAGGTTTCTTTATTCGTAGAACAGCTAACATAGTATTAGTTCATACTTGTTTATTACAGCTTTCTCGCATATTTCTCAATGATATGACAGAGGAATACCTCTTGAGTACATGTATAAACTGTAATGGTTAATGTATTACTTCTCCCAACACACAATAACTTATTACAAATAACCCACTTTTCACCACTCTGAACATGCAGAATACTCCAAGATATATTTTTTCATGATAATTGGAATTTTCTGTTTATGTTCTATTATAATTTATCTCAATGTCAATTGTTTAAATATGAATACATAACATTTACGTATATGAGTTTTTATAAACTAACTTCGTGCATAATAATATATTGTCTATTACTGATATGTATGGACTCATGGGCAGAATGCCTATTGTTTGAAATAAAACATATATAGAATCAACACCGTGACAATACAATTATGTCACTGCACGCTAATCCGACAGATAGATCGTTATGCGTTATAAAGTGTTGTATTAACGTTAAAAATGACGTGTCAAATCCTTTGAGAACAATCATTGTTTTCTATGAACAAGACAATTCCACACTAAGCCTCAAATGCATCACTTTTTTATTTCTTAAAACTGTTAATTTAAACTTCGTTCGACGTTGGTATTCTCCAGGGTGTTTTAAAAGCATTCGTGCATATTGATAATACCGTAATTGTGTCATGCGGGCCTGCTTTGGGTGCATGTGTTTGTTAATTGCGGTTTTAGGAAAGCTACTGAACCTGTTCGACCTTTATATTAGTTCTTTAGTTAACTTTGCTAATTTGTTGAAGTCAAAATGGGAAGACTACCGATAATTGCATGATAATCGTAGGATGCATTTGATGCGGATAATTTTATTTAATTGATGATTAGTTAACTTTGTAATTTTTCAGTCTTACTTTATCATAAAACTTATATTATGAAAGTAAGTTTAGCCTCCCTACCAGGGCGGTTACCGTCAATACATTTACTAATAATGGCCTGTGTATGACATTTCAGATGCCATGGTTAAATATTAAAGACTATTAAAAATGTTATCTCATTTTATTTTCATTTCACTACAATACCATTTCACTACAATCATGACAATACAGCAAAACCCTGATACTTGTCGCATCAATATTACGAGATAGTGAATCGAAATTAAATATTCATATTTAGCCTAGTAGTATACAGTATACAAATGTAAACCTATGCTTAACACACGTAGTGGAAATACAACAACGTTTGTGTTTGTATACAACACATACAGTTAGTTATCATATGTGTTTAACCTGCAATACTAAGTCATGTGCTAAAATGTTTGCTTAACTAGTTAATAGAAATATTTTTTGTTTCACTGCCTGGTGTTTTCTTCTTCAACAGGAGAACATCAACGATAAGTTCAACATACAGCCATTAGCTTGCATTTTAGAAATATTTAACTACGCAGTATTTGTTTTGTCTGGGTTTGATCAGAAAAGCTTAAAGAAAACAGTTACAATCGATATCCGACACATCGTGTATTGGTAATTAGGGTCTTATCAGCGTGGCGCTCTCTTTATTATACTGGTCATGAGTCGGAGAGTCAATTGCAATAACACAAAGTATCCATGAAACATCTTTTATGAAGACGAGAGTCTTTGGATGTCTTATAAAATAAACATCTAAATGTCGCTCTGCTCTGACAAAACCCAGACTATCATCGAATAGAGTAGAAATTGAATGTGGCCGTTGGCGGAACTACGTAAGTGTACTTTTACAATATAGAATTGTAGACAATGTAACCTGTTGGAGGACAAACACCATTTTGTAAATTTAAGAAATATATCGATTTTAAATCGTACTTTTGGAAACACTCAAGTTTCTTAAAATATAAAAAACTAATAATTTTCACATGTGACTCTGAAATCAGAAAGTTATCAGTGTTCGTATACAACTAATTTGAACTTCGATTACTTACAAATAAATATTAAAGTAACACAGTGAACTTTCTTTAACTTAATACTGCAAGCTTGATATGTATTAATACATGTACCTGCTTTGTAGTAAGATCTCTCCCAACGGGACATGTCCAATATTTACGTAAAAGTGCTAAATCATACTGCATATTGTTTACTTATTAAAACAAGTCGTGTCATACATTAATATACGAATGTAAAAAAGCATGAAAGGAGTACGACTACATGGATACAATACCTTATACGTTGTGGCATGCGATGGAAATAGATACATGCTAATATTCATGAAGTGTGTTGCTAACTATAATTTACTATAAAAAAATACATTAATATGTTTTTGCTAATCTCAGCAGTGACAATTATGTACAGATGTATGTTAATATATGTGCATGGCCCATATTAGTCTTAAATAAAGTTATCAACTTAAACAATTAATTACTACTGTCTGCCTGTATCTCGAACAAGTACAGACTTGACACTGCATACAATTATCTTCATGGTAATTAAGTCAGATAGATATACTGTCTGCTTCAGGACTTTGGAAGCAATTGTTTTGTTATAAAAAGGAGAATAATGATCATGTAGAAACCACAGCAATTACACGCAATGGCACCGTAGGTCCGCGCGACACAACCAAACCGAAATACATGAGCATATTTCAATTTCATAAACTGTTCGGGTCTTGATAAATAGAGGATCTTAAACGAGTTCCCATTTCATATAAGATTTATGAAACGAGTTATGAATTCTTTTAATTTTAACAAGCCTTTTGGCGAGTTAAAATTAAAAATAATTTATAACGAGTTTCATAAATCTTATATGGAATGGGAACGAGTTTAAGATCCTTTTTATTACATAACATTGCAATCAAATTAGTAAATAATTCAGATGAACATAGAACCGCCACGACGTCAGACACACTCTAGCGCCAAAACGTCATAAAATAAGTGACGTAGTAACGTCGCGTCTCACACATAACGTTGCGTATCAAAGAGTTCGTGTTTTACCTCTTTACAAAACAGCAGTTTACGCCAACTTTTTAACAAACCAACAACAATGTTTTGTATAACGTGCATTATTTGTATAAGCTATCACAAATGATAAGTTTAAGACTCAGATCTGGGTGAATTTATAATAAATAAAATAGTTTCAGTTAATAAACTTGCGTTACAGGTTTAACTCAACCAATAAAAGTCGTTCCAGGTTGTATTACACGTGTGTCATACAATATAATATTAAATGGGTGTTCGAGACTGCTAACAAGAGACGTTATGTGATAAATAAGAATAAGAATCACCTTTTATAAACTTTCTATCATTTTCAAATTTCCTCGCGCGTTTATAATAATTCCTTAGACCGCTATTAGTTATCGCTTGTAACCACCTTCATTGTAACTAGGATCACACAGAGAGAAAACAGTAACATTAAACATGAGCGGACAATTCATGTGAAAAGAAATGTTTTATTGTGAACTGATTTTTAAGAGATGCGCCAATTTTAAAATCTGAGAAATGAAAATTCATGTTGCCCTACACCCCCATTCTCACGAGAAATAGTATCAACGTTAGCCTAGCAATATAGTTGTGGAACTGGACGCTAATCGGATCTTTGGATCCTTAAGCGTCCTAAAGTGTTGTAATAATGTTAAACTGGCATCTGGCAATCCTTCGAGTGCAATCACCTTTTCTCTGATCGAAAAAACAACAACACTCAATCCCAAATACATCATTTTTTTCATTCGTATAACAGCCAATCTAACCGTCGTTTTATGTTAGTTTACATCAGGGTATTTTGAAATGGAAGTATTCGTGAAATGCCTGCTTGGAGAGCATGACTTTGTTGACTGTGGTTTTATGAATGCTACACTATCTGTTTCACATTTACGTTACATTTGCTAACTTATAGAAGACAAATTGAGAGGAAAGTGTTTCTACTACCAATGATTGCATTATATGCTGATATTTAAATTTATTCGTAGAATAGTTAACTTCGTAATTATATTTCTTTTTGTTTTTTCTCAATGGTAAGTTACACTGAAACGTTGTCGCATCGATCAATATTGTGAGATTGGTAAACGAAAAATCATATTTTATTACCTATTTAAAGTTAAACTTATAAAAAGAAAACTTAATTAAAATGTGATAACTTGAATTAAGATATAGGTACTTATCATAGAATACCTGCTGGATATGATTAATCTGCAAGAATAAGTGCATGTGCTAGACTATTTGCTGGAAATGAAATCGCTTACGGCTTTAAAATGAAATCGATTACGGCTTTGAAATAAAATCGCTTACGGCTTTGTTTCACTGCCTGGTGATTTCTTCTTCTACTGGAATATCAAGAATTCAAAGAATTTCGACGTACCGCCGTCAGTTTGTATTATATAACTAGTTAATTACGCATTGTTTTTTGTCTGGGTTTGATCAGAAATGCTTACAGAAAGCAGTTAAATTGATCATCTTACAAGTCATATGTTGGTTAAGGGTCTTATCAGCAGGTTGCTATGCTTATTATACTGGTCAAGTGCCGCGAAGTCAATTGTAATAACAAAATGATCATGACATTTCTGTTAAGACAACAGTCTTTGTTAGTTTGATGAAATTAATTAGCACGTTGCTTGTCTTTAAAACAAATGGTGTTGAAGTAAAAACGCCAATAGTTTAACACTGTACACAAATATCGACATGTCAGAAATATATACTGTCTTCTCCAGGACATTGTAATATTTGTTTTATAAACTATGATGTTAAAACTTGCAATGTTATTGCAGAAAGATACTTAACAATCCGTATAAAGCCCGACTTATTTCAATCTCATTAAAATCAGACCCTTTTTCTAGCTACGATACTCTACCCTACTAAGGATCTGACAACACTGCTTGGAGGTCACGTCAGATTTCAACCTAGAAAATTGCTCGGTATAGACTGCATCACTGCGCATGTCGAGTTTCAGTGAAAAACTTTGGAGCAGTCTACGCTCGGTATTGAAAGAGACATTGTCCGTAACATTTAGCTTATAAAACACAAAATAATTACATTGACCAAACATAACACACCAACCATAAAAGAATATTTACTGAAAAAAGAGATTGTTCGTCGGAATTCAATAGTGGTACAAAATAGTGTACCGATACGTGGGATTGAACCCACACTAAAATTAAACTCGCTGGTCAATAGCTGACTCCGCTAACTGAGCTAAGCGGGCCAAGTGTACAACTGACTTACTATTTAGAATATCTTATGTCGTAATAATTTCGGTGGAATATATATTTTCAAAACACCTGACTGTCTTCGTATTATTGATGTAAAACCTGCCATTTAGTGCATGGCTTTGAATTTATCGTGCAATCCACAGCTTCAACACACGGCGACTTCATCTTATATCGGATATAGATCTATGTGTTTTATGTGGAATTTGGTTTGTTCAGTTCACTCGAACGTCATATGAAGTATATGGAACGCGCCATTTCATTGGTTGATTTTAGTTGATCTTCTCATGACTATTGATTAGATGAAAGGTCGATCAGACGTGATCTCAAAGGCAGTGTTGTTAGATCCTATAGCGGAGAGTATCAAAGCGTAATTAGGATATGATTTTAATGAGATTGGATTTATTTCGAATGCTAGGGTCTGCACTACCACAAACATCTCCAAGCTTTTAACTTCTTGTCTTATTGCCGTTATAACGGATATTTTGACAAATAAAACATGTTTAAAAACATTTTTTACTGAAAAAATGCAATAACCTGTTCAAAATTACCTTTATTTTTGTTTTAATTTTACAATATGCAAACTTTTTTAAGCCGAAATTAAGGTTTTATTTCATACCCCAGCCAACCCCATTTTCGCTTCTTGGAGAAGGGGTTGGATGGGATATGAAAGTTAATACTCGGACCACGTAATGTAAATCAGTACGTTTGCGGTTATTTCGTACTAGACCGCTCGATACAATCTCCTCTGCAATAAATATTAGACGACGTGAAATAAAAGAATATTTGCATTTTTCGTTTATTGACATTTATTACACATTATTCACAGGACATAGGGCATGTATCACATTTTGTGATCTACTGTGATTTTATACTAACTGTGAAGACTGCCTGTACGACCTTGAAATGTTATACACGTATGATTAAACAGAATCTGTATCATTTTTTATTTTCAGAGTCCCTGATGTCCTGAGATGCTGGGAGTTAGCAGAAAAATGTTACTGAAGTCAAAATATATGGGAGGATTTTATTGAAAAAGGTGTCTAGTCACATATGTAATAAATGTTTACAACATTAACAACAGAATCAGAAATACTTAAAAGAATAGAATAACACGACGGTGTACACTATTCTTTTTTTTTTTTTTGAATCATGAATCAGCAATACCTCGTACTGACAGTACTAGCATCAACTTCAAGAAAAATATGTCTAGTAACATTTGTGACTTAAGGGAATAAGGTTATTTGGATCCACAATATCATATCAACATGCATGTCTGACTGTCGACAGAGGTGGATCGATGGGCGGCATTAACTGGATATTTTATTGGAGTGGCTCTAAATAAGGATTAATACGAAAATATAAATATGTTTCTGTTAATCTAACTGAGTCTTTACTGGATTAAAATGATGTTTTCTGAATTTTATTAGATTATAAAGTTCGTGGAATAACAGATGGCGAGAGGTGTATATTACTGGTTCTACCCAGAAAAGTGGGTGGTCTGCCTCCACCAAAATATTTTTTAACAGATATATATAACCACACATGTGTTGAAAATGACTGATAATGACACCAAATACAGAGTGAGAGGTGCGCATATTAAAAGGACATGCAGCAATCTCTTATATTTTTTTTTAAACTCCAAAATGTTATAACTTATAATTTATATATATATATAAGCAGGTGTAAAGTGAAAATTATACTTGATTAATGAATCAAGGTGCTAATTTTAATGCTTGAGAACTACTTTAAAAATGCCGTTAGTCCCTTTAATAAATAAAAACAATTGTTGTGTGATGCAATTTATTTTTATGTAATACCCTTCAAGTACATTTGGGATGTATTGATGTAAATTTTGAATAAAATGTTTTAAATCAAATAAATAATTCACTTTGATATCTGACTCGTTACATATTTTTTACTTAGTCATGAAAGATAATATTTAAGACCTTATGTACCTTATATGTTTATTATTTACCATTGAATGGTGAGGCCGCATATGGTGTTAGTCATTTGTGCGTCTATATCCTTCCACAGTGTTTAACCAATTGCTTCGAAACTTTACATGATGTTTATCTATGATGTCAAGAGGTGCATATCGATTTTGCATCAAAACGAACATTATTTATGAATATATATTGAATTTCTTGCATTGTAGTTTTCCAAGGATTGTTTTGAGTGGGGTCTCTCGTGTTCCATGGATATATTGAGTTATGGAGATGTTCGTATATATAATATGTGTATACATTCTCATTTTCACCACTCACCGCTGCAGGTTCATATCCCACTGGGAGCTCAACTTGTAGGTGATAAAGTGTCGATTCTTACGGATTGCAGAAAGTATACAGTACTAGTTCTACCAGGAAATATGGCCTTAAATGTGCTATAACGACTAAAAATACCATTCAACTTTAAAAATATAAAGTCGAAAAAATGTATTTTTTTTCCTTCGATACTATCAGAATCATTGAATAAGTATTTCGACAGTGTTTCTGTCTGATAGAAAATGTATCTTAGGTTGGTCTATATTTAAACTAATACAAGTAAGATCCCCTCAAACCCTTTGATGTGTGGGTGATATATTCCACGGTCGATTCATGATACTTGCATGGGACAGCTACAGTACATGACAGCTGACAGTGCTGAGTGCAGTTGCGGATGACAATTATACACTGAACTATCTATTCAAAAACCCAGCAATAAATCTTTTTTCTAAATATGTTTAAAAATGTATGTTTTCAAGAGCTTTCAAAACAGACTTTCATGATTCTAGTTGGGGTAGGGGATGGAAAGGAGATGGGGCGCATCCTTTTAAATCTCATCTCAGATGCCCTCTCCCTCCTTCCCTCCACCCACAACTCCCACCTTGAACAGTGGTGATTGTTACGTACACTTTCCACATATGAGAGGATGCCCAATACTACCAGCTCCATCGAATACGCGCCTGTAGATCTTGCGAGGACAGTCAAGTCAAAAACACAGTCGAGTCAAACAACTCATATTTTCGTATACTTCAGATAAAGAAATAACATGCTTTACGTGACATGCAGCAAAATTCATGTAATCTGTGAGCTAAAACAACATAATTCAAATATCTCCTCGTATTTTATTTAACAAAAAACACACGATTGTTGTCATTTTAAACGTATCTCTTAGAGTTATCGCCCTTCTTTTCGACATTTTACAAGGCGGGTCTGCATTTATCACGCAGTAAAGCTTCTAAAAAAATCGGTACAGCCGAAAATCACGAAACTTAAAGTCATCATCGAAAATTGTCACAAACTTCCAAATTATGTGTTTTAAAAAATCCAAAATGGCGGGCATTTCATTTTTTGTTGACGTTGCCGAAAGATGACGTAATACTTTTTGTTGGCATGCGTTATCAAATATTTAATAGATTAGAAACATATCAAGGCTGCGCCTCTACTGACTTTTGCATTATATATATAACGCTGATATTTTCGTTTATTCTTGGAATAGTTAACTTCCTTCGTAATATTTCAGTCTTTTGCTTTTGTATCTACTTTTGTATCTGCTTGTGTATCTACTTTTATATCTACTTTTGTATCTGCTTTTGTATCCGATTGTGTATCAACTTTTGTATCTACTTTTGTATCTTTTGTACCTGCTTGTGTATCTACTTTGTAACTACTTTTGTATCTACTTTGTATCTGCTCGTGTATCTACTTTTTATCTACTTGTGTATCTACTTTTGTATCTGCTTGTGTATCTGTTTTTGTATCCGCTTGTGTATCTACGTATGTATCCGCTTTTGTATCTGCTCGTGTATCTACTTTTGTATCTACTTGTGTATCTACTTGTGTACCTACTTGAGTATCTACTTGTGTATCTACTTGTGTATCTACTTTTGTATCTGCTTGTGTATCTACTTTTGTATTTGCTTGTGTATCTGCTTTTGTATCTACTTGTGTATCTACTTTTGTATCTGCTTGTGTATCTACTTGTGTATCTACTTGTGTATCTACTTGTGTATCTACTTGTGTATCCGCTTGTGTATCTACTTGTGTATCTACTTTTGTATCTGCTTGTGTATCTACCTGTGTATCTACTTGTGTATCTACTTGTGTATCTACTTTTGTATCTGCTTGTGTATCTACTTTTGTATCCGCTTGTGTATCTACTTGTGTATCTACTTTTGTATCTATATGTGTATCTACTTGTGTATCCACTTGTGTATCTATTTGTGTATCTACTTTTGTATCTACTTGTCTATCTACTTTTGTATCTACTTTTGTATCTGCTCGTGTATCTTCTTTTGTATCTACTTGTGTATCTACTTTTGTATCCGCTTGTGTATCTACTTGTGTATCTGATTTTGTATCTACATGTGTATCTACTTGTGTAACCGCTTGTGTATCTACTTATGTATCTGCTTTTTATCTACTTTTGTATCTACTTGTGTATCTACTTTTGTATCTACTTGTGTATCTACTTTTGTATCCGCTTGTGTATCTACTTTTCTATCCGCTTGTGTATCTACTTTTCTATCCCTTTATGTATCTCATTTTGTATCCGCTTGTGTATCGACTTGTGTATCTACTTTTGTATCTACTTGTGTATCTACTTTTGTATCCCTTTATGTATCTTATTGTGTTTCCGCTTGTGTATCTACTTGTGTATTTACTTTTGTATCTGCATCTGTATCTACTTTTTTATCAACATTTGTATCTACTTTTGTATCTTTTTGTGTATCCGTTTGTGTTTCTACTTGTGTATCTACTTTTGTATATGCTTGTGTATCTACTTTTGTATCTACTTGTGGATCTATTTTGTATCTGCTTCTGTATCTACTTTTGTATCCGCTTGTGTATCTACTTTTGTATCTGCTCGTATATCTACTTTTGTATCTACTTGTGTATCTACTTTTGTGTCTGCTTGTGTATCTGCTTGTTATCTACTTTTGTATCTGCTTAAGTATCTACTTTTGAATCTACTTATATATCTACTTTTGTATCTACTTGTGTATCTACTTTTGTGTCTGCTTGTGTATCTTCTTTTGTATCTACTTTTGTATCCGCTTGTGTATCTACTTTTGTATCTACTTTTTTATCTGCTTGTGTATCTGCTTTTTTATCTACAATTGTATCTACTTTAGTTGGTCGGTAGTGTCGAAAGCAACGACGTATTGTTTGGGGCGCTTGAATTTTGTGTTAAAAGACCAAAAACCCTTTGGCTGAAACAAGCGCCTCAAACAATTACCCGAATATACGTCATACTTGTTTTCTATTCGTAGGTAGTCACAGTTACAGATTTATTATCTTTTACGTACTACGTCTCCGATTTATGAGTTTATTTTGGCACTTATACATAAACTCTGCACAATGTTAACATTTCCATTTCCCACTCACAGACAACAGTGACGACATGTCTACCGTCGCTTTAGCATTCATCACGCCGTTTCGTCACGCCAATCATCACGCCATATGCTGATAAATGAATGGGGTGTACATAATTCCTGTTTCAGATGATACTTTTTTAAAAACTAATTTATCACAACGTCAGTATATCTACGATATTGAAGACAATTTGAAAAATAGATTTTATTGTTGATAATGTACATGCATATTTAACTTGTTGAATATATCCCACTACCCCCAAAAAAGATGTTACTTAGTATGGCCAGCTTTTCATCTGTGATAGTGTCAGCTAGAGTTTTAGTGTTTCCCAGTACTTTTACATATTGTATTTTCATACGAAAATGTTCGGCTGCACATGTTGGCCCTTAATTCATCTTTTTCGTAATGGTCAAGAAAAAAACACGAGCTAACGGCATAATTAGTTCTGTATGTGGACTTCCGCGAGCCGATCGACATCTTAGAGCCAGTCATAAATCGTATTAACGTCATATTTTGTTTTAGTCTTAGCGTTCTTTTATTCATTATTTCTAGAAATACCATATGGTCCTTCGTCATCATTGTATCGTTTTTTAACGAACGATCTTTTGCGTGAATAGGGTGATCTAAATGTCGCAGTTGTTGGTGGATTCACGTGCCGATTCAAGATATTACTGGTTTGTGGTCGTCGTTTTTAAGAAATATTTTAACATTTAATATGATTTAGTATGTAATTGCGGCCCTCTGTACAACTTATATTAATTTTTGACCCCTCCAATGCCTGTCTTACAAGAATAACCGGTTTTGTTACTAATATATTGTAACATATGCTGGATACGACTCGTGTTTTATGGTGGTATACAGCATAACAGCGCGTTTACCTTGTCCGGCGTCAGGAAACACAAGAAAACAGTGATACAAAGTATCACAAGCTGGTCAGAACAGTTACTTAAGAAAACAGTAAGGGGAATGAATATGATCAAAATAAACGAACAGTGTCTAGATGTTAGAATTTTTTTATTTGTAATTGGCAACAATCAAAGCACATTTATTATGAAAGATGTGAGCACTAGTTAAACTAGTCATTAAGAGACAAAATGAAAATGTGTTTAATTTTGGCATCTGTGTTGTATAATGTTATAATATGAATATGATAGACATCTGAAATAGTATGTGTAATGGATCACTAAATAGAATATTGTTTCATGATTAGAATATGTTTAGAATAATTTTATGAAGGCTTGGTACATTATTATAGTTATAAAAAAGACAACTTCATCATAATATAATAACAACTGGAGCGTCTGTGAAGGTAATCTCAGTTTTAAGCAATGCAAATTTTACATTAGAAGAAAGCGTTTAATGTTAGATGACTTTCTGATTAGTAGTTCACGAGAATAAGTAGCAGTGGAACTGACCTATTTCAAACTCCTTTGAAGATGCTTCAGTTAAAGTTTCATCAACTCTGTTTAATGACTGAAGAGGTGTTGCTTATTTTAAAATCAGACAGCACCAAAACGAGATACATATATAGCTTTACACATAAACAGTTAGTAATGTTCAAACACAATTTACTTTATATTATTCTTAGAATTAACATGATTAATATTAATTATTGAACAAATGCAACGTATGTAGAAAAACTAACGGGCGCCTAGAGCTTTTAAAAAAATCAAGATTGCCGTTTGTCACTTTATTAAAATTTAACATCAATCAATAATAAGTGACGATAACGATTTGGAACCAGCTGTATTCGTATGCTGAGAAGGATTTATAGACTGTATCATTGAAATTGATACCAAATTCAAGTAGTAGAAGACCAATAAAATGCCTGTCTGCCAATTTGACTGCGTCCCGGTGTTCTTACTAGAATACAGTTGTTTCATGAACAGCAAAATGACGTTGATACACAGTCCAACACCCATAGCAGCTTTCTGATAAATATAGCCGGAGCCTTGCGGCTTCGGCAATGACTGTATCGATTTTAAAATAGTAGTATTTTACCTCTAGAAATGGCAATCATGATTTCTGTCATTTTAAATATTTTTCTATTTCCGTCGATGGCATTTAGTGTTTACTATCTGTTTAAAATGATATTGCGTCATTTCACAACAATTGGTCTTAACCCAATGTCCCCATGACTATCTGAATTTTGGTAAGGAATTGTAATTAAAAACATGAACAGCGACTGTTTTATTGCACCACTTTCCAAACACAACGTTGCTGTAGCTAGTAAGCCATCTGACAATACATGTTAACAGTTAGCATACCGGATTACATAACATACATACTAACTTATGTAATGGTGTGTCTGCTGTGACTGTACGACCTATTTATGTGTCGTCGTGCCGTAAAACACCATTCATTCATTCTTTACGACTGATGGAATGTATACTGCCTCACAGACATGTGATTACAACTAGTTTCGCAGGAAAATGTGATTCCCTTTTCCTAGTTTTACTGTCTTTGCTGACATTGCAAATACGATTGCTAAGATCTATACATGAACGTATATACGGTCCATACAAGTGGTTCGTCTATCTATATATCAGGGCATTATTTGGTTTTAATCTATAGATTACCGCTCCGAAGAAAGCTAACGATAATGACGTCAGGCACAGTTCGTCCATGAACGACGTACCATACAATTTATTTCGCGGACACCAATAAATAACCATAGTTGTGAAACTGGACACTAATACGATTTATGGATGCTTGTGCGTCATAAAATATGTAATAATTATTTTTATTTTTTATTTTTCTGAAGCTTCCATAGCATATTCATACAGAACATATTACATATAAATTTTCACATATTGATAGTATTTACCGATGTATATCATGGATATCATGCAATATATAGAGGATCTGACATGAGTTGTCATTTCATACAAAATTGTATTAAACGAATTCAGGAATTTGTTATTAAGCGAGCCTCCGGCGAGCTTAATAAGAAATTCCTGGACGAGTTTAATACAATTTTGTATAAAATGACAACGAGTGTCCGATCCTTTTTATCACATGGCTCAAAAACGACAAGAAACTTGCAATTAAACCCATCACGATACCTCCGACAGACAACAGCACGTCGCCTTGTATTACACATGGTTAATATAAGGAAATACGTAATGGGTATATTATACGGAATACAAGCAGTTCCATGTGATAAATGTATATTCATTTTCGATAAACATGTAACTCACTACCTATTCTTCTTAATATTATCTCAAATGATTTCAAATGTACCGAGTGTCTTTTAGCAAGCCCTTATGTACATTTAGCTTAAAGAAATTGAATGCTATTTTATAATGTGAGGTATTATAAAACATTTGCATGACATAAGTTGATCTTCTCTTTCGTTAATTAGTTGTGATCTAATGTAAGTATCAGAGACCGAGTTATCTCTCATTAGTTGAAACAGCGTATTTCATATTTAAAAAAAATACCAATATGATAAAGATCATGGTAAAACGTCGCTAAATAACAATTCTCGGTTTCAAGTTATAAAAACCACAAAATCAATGAATATTAATCTGGTATTATACATGTATATGCAACAACGATTTAAAACATGAACTTACCTCCCTTTACATTGAAATAATCAAAGTGCTGAAAGCACTGATGGACTAGGGGCTTTGGAAATTGAACAGTTCTGTTGAGTGTACATATGGTGTAAGTGCATATGCACTGACCTGTTGACAAAACTGGGGGAAAGTGACTTCTTGAGTTCGAAGGGATCAGATTTGTAATTATTAAATTCCGACGCTTGCACCGGATAGAAATATGGGCCGTATGAGTTATCCTTTTTGGAAAAATACATCTAATTTTATTATTTTTTACATTTTTTTTTTATTGTGGTATGTATTCCATCATTTATTAATTCGGAGCAACATTATTCATATCTGTACAAAGTCGGATTCGAAAAAAATCTTCTCCACTCGATTAATAGTGCTCGCGGGTCATGAAATCAACGCGTGATCAGTTCAATCTATTGCGTCTGAAATGCCGCTTCTACGGCGTAGTAATACAATTTGTAATTTCTGCAATTATAACATTTTGACGAAGCCTTTCTTTAAGATTGTCTCCATTAGGTGACGGATGTTCCATTTTCCCGCTGATATCGCAAATATTTACCTCTATTCTTTTTTGCTGAAAAATAACTACTTTTGCTCGGAAGCATTGGTCCTTTCGACATTAATATGCAAATGAGCTGCATTATCCCAGGTTTGCAAAGCTGAATGTACGGGGTCCAAACGGTTTATAATATTTCGAGATAAAATATATCATCTTGTTTCTTGTCTTAGTAGAAAAAATGCATAGGCTCAAACATCACATTCTTCAATTGTCTTTCCATTTCCCACAGCTTATTTACGATTTAGATGGTATTTGTCTGACCCGGAGAACTATTTCTTCTCTACACAAAGCCAGGGCCCCTATGAATATGCATACAGTGAGTGGGATGTGTTTATCTCTTTTATGCGAATGAACACCCAATCAAAATGACAACTGACGCTCTGTCAGCTTAGTGATACATTTCGTCAGTGACGATCTGTTGCGGCTTCTAGCGTGCTCGAATTTTGTCGCCAGCTAAGGACTAAGACTTGAAAAGCCCCTAGTCAAAAAACGAAATTAAATATCTGTAAAGCAGGGAGATTAAAACAAAAATTCCGCAGATATCGTTTCGAACACAATGCCCTACATATATCTGTATTTAATGAAACTAAAAGACCATACGACACTCTCGAGAGTGTTTCTTAAGAGCGGCAAGTCACATGTCGAACGTTTGATTGAGCTTAATGCTAGAGCAATACTCCGCGAGCTCCCACAGGGGGCTTCCTTACGGGTTGACGCGAATGGTCGAATCAGGCCGCGCAGAAACGATAATGATCGCAATACAAGAATGGATGATTAGGGGTCACCCCGTCCTGATGGGTCACTAAAATTAGCTCATCTAAATGTCTGCGACTGGACTTTAAATAATCGGGATCTTCGTTCTTCTATAATACGCGCAATAGACGCTGACATTGTTTCAATATGTGAGACACATTTATCCGGCCAAAGTGTAATAGTAATAGACGGTTATAAATGGATAGGTTTTAATCGTTCAACAATGCATATACACGCTCCTAAACTTTCCGGCGGTGTAGGTATTCTTATTAGACAGGAATTATTAAACGCTTATGATATTGCAATCATTGATAAAAACTATGATGGTATTTTAGCTGTTCAGTTCACTCATCGAAATACTGACTATGACTTTGTAGTATACTCCTGCTATCTACCACCGGAGAGATCGAACTGGGGACGCGACGCACAAGGTTTCTTTTCACATTTGTTGGCACTGGTCTATACCTTCCGTGACTGTGACTCTATGTTTATCGCCGCTGATTTTAACTCGCGTATTGGTTGTCTGTCTGATATTATAAGTGAAGTAGACACTATTCCGATTAGAAATGCAATTGATAATAGTATAAACCAGCATGGACATGAATTTTTGGAGTTCTTAAATGATTCTAAATTTTGTGTTTTAAACGGACGATTCGACAAAGAAGATGATAATTTCACATCAGTGTCGCGTAAAGGGAGAGCGGTTGTTGATTATCTGTGTGTGCCCCATGACGTGTTTTCTCAGTGTAAATACTTTAAGATCATAACAGTACAGTCAATTGTTGATAATCATCAACTGCACGGACATCTCGGACAAGGTGCGAAATTACCCGATCACTTAGTGTTATTGACCGAGTTTAATACAAGACGCAGCCATCACACAGACATTCCGCAGACGTCAACTTACAGTGCAGACGACAATTATTCACCTCGGTTTAAACTACACCGGATACCAAATGATTTCATGGTGACATATCGAAAAGGGCTATTCTCGAAATAATTACCAATATAGAAAGCGCGAGATTGAAATGGATACAATTTATGGTAACTTATGTGAAGTAATTATAAATGAAATGAACAATACAATTCCTAAATATAATACAACCAAAAGATCCCAAAAACGTTTTAAGTACCATAAACCGTTCTGGAACGACAACTTAAGTGAACTGTGGAATAGTATGCGTATCAGAGAACGTGATTTTCTCAAGTGTAAAACTAGTGACGCTACTAGAAGAGCATTGCATCGTGACTATATTTCAGCGCGAGACGCTTTTGATAAACTTCTACGTACATCCGAACGTAATTATAGGCGCAATATTTCATTCGAATGCGACGAAATGGTGAATAAGAACCCTAATGAGTTTTGGGAAAAAATTAAAACTTTGGGTCCACGGAAAGATAACTCTATACCAGTTGAAATAGTCGACGATCTAGGTTGCGTTATCACAGATCACGATATTGTTTTAGACAGATGGAAGCGTGATTTTGAGGGTCTTTATAATAGTGGTCAGATTGACAATTGTGACGAAGCTCATTACAATCGGTCAAAAACTCATAAACTATTATTGGAAAATTCTATGTCGGACCCGCTGTATGATTCAAATGATCAGCTTAATAACAATATAGCCTTACAGGAAATTACAGTTATAATCATGCACGCCAAGTCTAAATCCGCCTGTGGCTATGATAGAATACCATATACTGTTCTTAAATACCCACCTGTTATAGCAATTTTGCACAAGCTATTTCAATTTGTGTTTGACACGAGCCTTATACCATCCGAGTGGAGAAAAGCTATTATATGCCCTATTTTGAAAGACGCTAATTCTGATCGAAGAATACCTTTGAACTACAGAGGGGTTAGTCTTCTCTCTTGCATAAGCAAACTTTATAGTTCATTCATAAATAGAAGTCTTACAATGTTTTTGGAAGACAATGATATACTTGCGGACGAGCAGAATGGATTCAGGAAAGATCGTTCATGTGAAGATCATATATTTACTCTTAAACAGTGTTCTCCGTAATAACCAATCTGTTTTTACTGCGTTCATCGATTTGCGCAAAGTTTGACTTTATAGATCGTGATATGATGCTTTACAAGGAAAGATATACAACTCCATCACAAATATCTACGCAAAAGTTCGGTATCGTGTGTCCGTCTTAATGGTTCGCTTACTGAGTGGTTTAATTGCGCATCCGGAGAGAAACAGGGAAATAACTTGTCACCGACGCTGTTCTCGATATTTATTAATGACCTTGTCCGTGAGATAAATGACCTTGACTTTGGTGTCCTGCTTGATGACCGTAAACTGTCGGCATTATTATATGCTGATGACATTGTGCTCTTGGCGAGCTCGGAAGAGGATTTACAGCGCATGTTAGATACCTTTCACAACTGGTGCCGTAGGTGGCGTGTACTTATAAACACTGATAAATCCAAGTGCGTCCACTTCAGAATACCGCGTAGTAATAAAAGCAATCATGTTTTTAAAATTGGTGATTATGTATTAGAAACAGTCGGACAGTATAAATACTTAGGTGTCATATTTCATGAACACTTGAACTTTTCTTATAATTGCGACGCTTTATATAAAGGTGAGACAGGTCTCTTGGAAGCATTATATCTAAAATACACAAATTCAAAGAATTTGGTTTTAATTCATACGAAAAACTATATTACAACTGCGTAGTTCCAATTCTTGATTACGGTTCGTCTATATTGGGTCACAAACAGTATCAGTCGATAGACAATGTCCAAAATCGTGCCTCCAGATACTTCTTAGGCGTTCATAGATTCGCTCCAGTTCCAGCTATTATCGGCGACATAGGGTGGCTACCAAGTTTATATAGACATTGGACCTCGATATTACGGTTTTGGAATAGAATGGTGACTTTTGATGACAATCGTCTATCAAAACGTGCTTTCAACTGTGACTGTACCATTTGCAATAATAATTGGTCAAGCAGTGTTAAAAACATAATGCAAGAACTTGGTTTGATTATTCACTTTAATAATAAAACTGCCGTTAATATGTTAACTTTAAATGTCGTTATAAGAGACTATTATGAGAGAATTTGGATACAAAAGACTAGAAGTTTACCGAAATTGAAGACTTATATTCTATTTAAAGAAACCTTTGTTACCGATAATTACGTGAAAATGACACTTACTAAGGGTGAGCGATCTATTTTAGCCCAATTTCGTTGTGGTATACTACCAATTAGAATTGAAACTGGGAGATACGTCGGTGAAAATCAAAACCAGAGACTTTGTAGATATTGTAATGATAATGCTGTTGAAGATGAACACCATTTCTTACTAGACTATTCTTTTTATTATGATATAAGAAACACTATATGTAATACAACTCTACATAACAGAGACTTTTTAACTTTTGATAAGAACGAGAAACTTAAATTTATTATGCTTAATCTTCAGAGGAAAGTTGCAAAATACTTATTTAAAGCTTTTCTTAAGAGACGCAACTCAACTTATATTGTTACATAACTTATTGTTTTAGCAAGTATATTGTCATTGCTATAAATGTGCAATCATATATAATATCCACTGAACTATTTATTATTGCTTTATTTAATTTATTTAACATGTTTAACAATTGATATTTATATCATGTGATTTACTTAATATTATTATTTATGTCCGTTGGGCCGGGTGCTTAATTTCTAGTCATTTCATACATGTTTGATTTTGAATTGTATATGCACATGTCACTTTAATAAACTATTTACTTACTTACTTACTTACTTATATCTGCTAATTATGTTTATTTTGTTAATGAAATATGCCACGCATAGCATAGAATATGCGCACATGAGTTTGCCATGCAATTTACTTGCTTAACTTATTTTTTTCAGCACTATACTATATGGTTCATAAAATATACTCTGTTCTATCGAATATGCACCAATAGGTATTTCATGTATAAATATGCATCATTATCAAATACGCACCATTATTATTTTATATAGACCTGCAGCAATTTACTATCAAATATGCATCATTATATATTTTATATATATACATGTATCAGCTTAATTTCAAGTATGCGCCATTTTGTATTTCCCATAAATATTTTCACATGTATCAGTATTTTCTTAAATATACTAGTATACACATTTTTGCGGATACACACTCATATATATACCACACTCACCCGCATGCACATATTATTTACACACACATATATATATATATATATACAAGATTTATCTAGGGTATTGTAGGCATTTATTATGTCTATGATTATGTTGTATTAACTGTAAGGATATGTATGGATATATTAAAAAAAACAAAAACAAATTAATACAAAATATTTTCTAGAACTTAAACATGTTAAATATATACATAAAAAAAGGGAGAAAATTGTAAAGAAAAGGGTTTGAGTAGTAGACAATAGTGTTTAACTATATGTCGATGGTTGTGATGTCCCTGCACTTTTCAGTATGTCATTGAGGTTTAGAAAAATGAAATAAGTCTGTATCTATAGGCCTATTTTACCAATGGTTATATACATGGCTTCAAATCCTGCAACTTTTAAATGTGTATATGCTAATAACCACTTTTCCACATTGTACATGTTGTATAAAGATATAATATGTTTTTTGTAAATATATTTAACAATGGCATTTGTTTTTGCATTCTTTGTTGATAAATGTATTTTGCTCAAAATGATATCAAATGTATTATTTCCAAATAGAATATCTCTTTCTGACCAATGTGTCAGTTTTATATTACATTCATGCCTGTATTCTGCTAGGACTAACCAAATCTGTTTTACTTCACAATTCCAAAATAGGTGATCAATGGTTTCAGGTAAAATATTGCAAAAGCTGCAAACATTGTTATCTAAAATATTAATTTTAGTCAATAAATAGTTAGTTCCCAGAATTCTGTGGTTGATTCTATGTTGTAACTTAAGTAGTTTAGGGTCTTTCGTTAGTTTGTACGGCACTGCATAGACTGATTCAAATTCATAATAAGGTGCAGTTATAACTTCATTTTTTCATTTTATTAATGACTTGGGGTAAATTTTTCTTGTAATTAACAGATCAAAATGAGTCTACATCCTTTACTATGCCTTTGGATTGGTGATATGGTAAGAGGGCGTAAAGGGTTTGGGCTATTGCTGGGTAGATGAACAAAATTTAATTTAGCCAAGTAGTTTCTTATAACAGTAATAAGACTTGATATTCGAATAAATTAGACTTAATATCATACCGATCAGTGAATTCTCTGTAGTTAAAAATATTCCCATTCGTGTTTAAAAGTCGTTAGTTAATAAAATGCCTCCTGTATACCATTTCTACAGAAAACGCTTGAACCTCCGACCTTAATGTCTGGATTGTGTCATATATTGGATAACTGAATGACATTCATGCCAGGAAACTGTTTTATAACCGGAAAGTACTTCTTTCCAAAATGGATCGTGTACTCTGTTTAAGTTCTGTTTTATATAGTCACTTCCAAAGTCAATTAAGCCTGTGAAAATTGGACATGTTGTTTCACTAGTTGAGTATATTTATTGTCTGTCTCGAATATTCTGCGCATCCAAGTTATTTTTGCTGACATAAATTGTTCAATATCAAACATTCTTAGTCCTACAAATTTATGATCCTGTATTATAATGTTTTGTTTTATTTTATTTTTTGAATTGTTCCAAAGAAAATTATAAAACATATTCTGGATATGTTTAATTTTATCTAGTGTTGGATAGGGAATTCCTGTTATTAAAAAATATATAATAATGCTAAAACTGGCATCTGGCAATACAATCGTGCAATCATTTGCTTTAATGGACAAGAAAATAACACATTAAACCAACTTCAAAACAGTATTTTTTCATTAATTATTAAAACAGTTAATTTGAACTTTGACTGACGTTGGTTCACTCCAGGGTATTTTAAAATGGAATCATTCATAATTTGATAATGTTATTTTATTTTTCTCCTACAGGCCTGCATGTTTTTGTTTACTGTCGTTTTATGCTATAAACTTTGCTATATTGCAGAAGTCAAACTGGGAACATGTTAGTACTATCGATTATTGCATTATACTTTTACGATACATATGATGGTAATGTTTTCTTTTATCCATAAAATATTCTATTTTATAATATTTCAGTCGTTTTGTTTATCTCACTACTGACACTACCAGGGCGGTAACCCTCAATAACCCTTATTAATCATGACATATACATGTTTGTATATTTAACGGCTTATTCTACCTGTTTTAAATCCAACGTTGCCATGATAACGTACTTAAGATATTATTAAAATTGTAATCGCTATTTAGCTTATTCCGCTACAATACAGCATAACCATGAGACGTTGTCGCATCATTATATTTATGAGGTTGGAAAACGCAAAATTAAAACACCATATTTAGCCTAGTTTGAAAACAGAAACTTATAAAGAGAACACGTAATACTATTTAAAAGACTGTAATTAAGATAACTTGCATTAAGATATATGTATACAACTCGGATTATATGTGTATGTAATATAAGTTTAATCTGCAGGACTAATATATGTGCTACGAAGTTTGAAGAACTAAAGAACACGCTTACGGCTTGCTTTGCTTCCCTGACCGGATTTTTCAAGCGGCCATGACAAGTTTATTATGAAGACGAGAGTCTTTGACTGTCTTATGAAAATTAGTTCCTACTATGCGTGTATTTAGAACAAGTGATGTCGAAGTACATAAAATGCAATCGCTTAACACTACACAACAGTATGGACATACTAATTACTTCAGACATATGTCTGCTCAAGGACATACAATGCAATTTCTGTTTTAGTTTAAATGTATTTATATTTACATCGATTGTAACGAAAGCTCTCTAAATTTAATTTAATCTCGATGTCTTCGATGGTATAACATGTACTAAGCAAATGCAGATAAATTATCTTGCTCAGGGACAAAACACATATGATCATGTCGAGTTTCGAACCCATGGCCCTTCGATCCTGGGTCCGACGCTCATCCATTAGACCACAACGCACCGCATTGTTATTTGATAACCTGTATTGAACTTGCAATGATCATATGTCAAGTGAGAGAATTTTAGCTGAATTATGTTTTATCACCAAACCATATAAGTAAGTAATAAAGTATACTAAGTAAGTAAGTAAATAGTTTATTATAGTGGCGTGTGCATAAACAAGTACATTTATCAAATGTAAGAGCACTCGGCCCAATGGGCCTATAAGTCACTGTCAATGATTAATATGTGACAAAATATAATTATATGGTTCACATGAAAACACAAACGTGTATCAAATTAATGATGCTGTAATAAATATATGGCGGTAACATGAATATTACACATTAATATAATTATGCTTTTATCAAGTACTTTGACACTGTCCTAGAATAAAACTGCATTACTGTTTTGAAATTTTGTAATGCCTGTAGTTCTAAAAAGGCTATGCCAACAATAACATCTCTGAAAGTACTGTTCTTATGTCAGAGTAAAACACACAGTCGAGTTAGAAATGTGGCAAATGAAATACCTGTCGCAATACGTATGATATAACGCATCGAATACGTGTTTGTCTTACCTGCACCTAATGTTGATACGTCACATGAGCTCATATTCATTTTTAGCGCGGATGTCGTGTGATATCGGCGTAACAAATAATCTAATTGCGAAGTAATTGGATATTTATGCAAAGCGTTTGTTCTCTGCACGTACGGCCTGGACCCCGGTTTATAAACCTATTACGCGCTTCAGTGTTTATAAAGCAACACGAATATCATTGGCTTATTAAAACAGCGGGGGCGGGCCCCCACCATCACCAGGGTTATCTGCAACATATCCCATTCAGGCTCTGTGTTTTACAACAGTCAGTCGGAGTGGAAAATTCTAAAAATTTAAAGGAATATTATAGCTTTGCGGAATATTATATATCAGGCAAGTGACGCTATATCTTATTCACTACAAATATATTAGTAGTTTGTTAAAATGCCATTGAACGCCATGATATTGGGACATACGATCCCAAGGCATCTCGATGTTTATAGATAATCGGTTGAGACATGAGTTCAGGTTAAAACAATACTGGAATATAAGCTTTTACAGAGCAGGGTTTAGTCCCCTGTGTGTCATAAATTGAGGCATTAAGTGCCCTATTTCAGAGTAATATTTATTCAGCATATAGTTCCCACTCATATACAGAGGCGTACATAGAGTCCTTATTGCAGAGCAGTGTCTAGACTATTGCAATTACAGTGCACCATTTTGTAATAAATAGAGGCGTTTATGCTATGTGATAGTCTTACCGGTGTTAATGTAGGACTATAAATAACTAAGAACTAACAACTTGTTCTAACTAATAATCTGTAATTACGATGTTATTCATTGTAATGTAGATAGGGAACTGACCAGCAGTAGTCAGTGTTTCAGACTGGAGTGCGTGGTAAGAGAGTGCCTGTTATAATAAATACTGATAAAGGCGATCTCTTGGGAGCAACAAACACAATTAAGAGAATAAAGCAGCAGACTCGTTGTATTGTCTGTTCATTGAGTCTTTATAAGACGACAATACAACAACTGCCTTTTTAAATTCAAAGTTATAAGTTCTTTCATAATATAAGAATGCGTATAACAAGTTCATAGATATAAAGGATTTCTTGACAGAATTCATTAATGTTCATATTCAAACGATTCGTTCGTGGTCAGTTTGGCAGCTGGTGATTAATCTCCAGTATCGCAGGCTGCGAGTATCTTTGGTCCATTCAAACGTCACTTAGATCTGACTTTATAAAGTGTCAGTTTATTGCTGATAATCTTACATCTCCCGGAGGCACACTGAGGTTGATTAATGGGCATTTAATCCAGCATGTTTCGAAGTGTATGGTAGTTCCATGGTGATTACACCGATTATGTGGCCGCCTTGACCGGGCTAATGAGCATTCAACAGGAAGGTGTTAACATGACAGTTTAGTTAGACACAATAACTTTGCTTTTAATGTGTGTTTTTAACACATGTGTGGCATTTGAAGAGGCATTTTTCTCTTTGCGGCACTTTGGCGGGAAGCAAACCTTCACTTTGACACCGTGATTTTCCTTCTTTTAAGAAAGTGTCTTCTGTTCCTACGGTAAATGGCATTATCATCTGTTGTCATACCCGACGAGGATCGCTCATTATGCTTTTTAACTACGGGAGCAGGTTTCCACAATACACCGATGCACAGTTTCGTTCAGAAAATCGATAAGAGAGAAAGTGCCCGGATGTACGAGTAAAAAATCAATACGTCCGCCATTGTGCTTGTTGTTGTAAAGGGAAAGACTACGATACCTGTCAAAAACAGTGTGACAATCGATGAAAATGGCCGATTTAGGTGACATGACCCTAGAGAAATTTAAATTATGGTCATCCAATGCCTTGAGGGTATACTTGTCGCTTAGAAAGAAGCCGATCAATGGGAATTTTGAAGAATTAACAGCAAGGTAAGTTACGACAAATTGTTGAATCATGACATGAACATCTTTTTAACGGTCGAGTATTTCTTGATCGTCTGTGGTTTTTAATGGAAAATAGCAACTGTTAACGAGGTGAATTATAGTTGAATAGGTATCTAGAACAACAGTTTCAGATCGCGTTGTTCGTGTTTTAACTGTGTACTGTAGGTTTTGTTTACATACGTCACGTGACACGGGCGTAAACAAATTATCCGTGTCGCGTGTAATAAAGAAAATATGACTCGCTGTTGTTTGCATTTGTTATTTGTTGTTTTGAAATAAGTAAAACCGTAAAACCGTAAAAGTGCAATGTTTTTAATTCATGAAATTAAAGATTATATGATAAACAACTAGTTTGTATGATGTCATGTTTGGTTTGTTACTGTACATTACTGTCAGAAGTGATTACATTGTACATACGTTCTGTATGAAACTTAACTGCATAGCCAAATAGTAAATATGTTTTTGTTCTTGTTTTCAGAGCTTTTTGCGCATGGGATGAGAACCTCCCTGTGGACCTAGATGCTGAACAGTATCAGATACGCCTGCTTGCAGAATACAAGGCTAAACTAAGCATCGATGGACTGTGTGTAGACGATCCTTTATCAGTGAAAAGTGGATGGATCGGTGAAAAGGAAGGTATGATGAAATGGCCGGCTGTTTACATCATGGACATTTCAGAGTATTTAAATACGAAAAACAGTGAACATTTGATGAAGCGACTAATGAATGAATATAAAGAGGGAAAAGCCTTTCGATACTTCTCTGGTGACTGGGTCAAGGAGATACTTTATCATGACATTGAATCCAGCGAATACTGCATGGTCAAATCTAAGGTGACCCCGTCTCAAGCCATAAACAACAAAGCGTATGAAGTGTGGCTTATACTGAAAAAAGACTCTGGAGATGTTCCAGGTGGACAGGTAGCACAGGCATATTGTTCTTGTACAGCCAGTATGTTGGACTCCTGTAACCATATAGCAGGGTGTTTGTTTAGGATGGAGCATGCGGTAAAGACAGGAATGACCAGACCGACATGTACAAGTAAAATCTGTGAATGGACTATCCCAAAAAAGAAAACGTCAATAAAGCCTGGTAAAGTGGCTGATTTCCTTTGGAAAAAATCCCACTATACTAAGCTTCCTATTGATATAGAGAAGGAAAACGAAAAGTCGACCAAGAAAAAGAGCTTTACACCTCTAAATAAAAGTCAGCAAACAAATTTGCAAGATAAAAATCAAACTAGAACAGACTTGCATTCATTGTTAAAGAATCATATACCAGATTCGTGTTTTTCCCTGAACATGGATAAGAGACGAATTAATGTGTCTGTGGAGAAAGCTACTCCATTACCATCAAATGTAATTGAACTCGGTAAACAAGTGCCAAAAGATGGACTAAGTCGAGAAGAGAGAAAGGAACTGTTTTTGACGAAAATTGAAATGAATGCCGAACAACTCTCTTTGGTAAACACAGCTACTGTGACCCAAAGTCATTCAGATGAATGGAAAGACCACCGTAGAGGACGCATTACAGCTAGTCTCTTTCACCGGGTGTGCTGTCGAACAAAATCTCTAAGAAAAAGCACAGAGGAAGATGCTACTTCCGTGATTAATGCTGTTATGGGTACGGCCCAGTGTATACAGACAAAGGCGATGAAACATGGCATTTCTTCAGAACCAATTGCCAAACGGGCATATAGTGCCATGATGAAAACTGAACACAAAACAGTTCAATTGTGAAGATTCTGGGATGGTTATTTTTAAAGAAAAACAGTTCATTTCTGCAAGTCCAGATTTGCTTGTTAAATGTAAGTGCTGTGGCGAAGGCCTATGTGAAATTAAATGCCCAGAATCGGTCAAAGACCAGAAACCATCTCCAGATAATATTCCGTATCTCATCATTGAAAAAAAATCACCCTTATTTTTATCAAATACAGGGACAAATGGGCATTACTGGGAGACAGTACTGTGATTTTTTTGTTTTTACCTTTCATGGCCATATGTGTATAAGAATACCTTTTGATAAGATTTTTTTTTTGGAAATAATCAAAGACCTTTCCTGGTTTTGGGAAAAGTTTGTTATTGATAAACTGTTAAATTCAGAAGAAAAAACTGATGGAAAAAGACATGCAGATGAATCAGTGAAAAATTAAAGTTTACACATACATAAAACTCCATAAAAATGGGTAGACACGATATAAATGACTTTACCAGTCAAGCCAAATCTCAGAACTGTTTCGTCAAATTGAGAGTTACCAGCTCGTATTTCATTTTACGCATATTCAACCACAGGTAGTTTAAGAACATGAATAAACCTATACTTTTAACTGGCACATATACATTATTATTTAACCTGGAAAGAATGTTGATAAATGGTTATGAAGTGTAATTTTGCCATTGTCAGGTTAGTTTCTTTAACAGCTAGGCAAAGTTTACACATAAGACAAACTCCAGACAAAAAAATCTTAAAATTAAGTAATGTTAAATACAGACATGAATTGCTAACGAGGTTGGCATCACTATATTTGCAACATGTTTATGCATTAAATAATATATATATATTTGTTTTTATTTGCTATAAAAAATATTTGTTAAAAAAAATGCTGTTCTAGTAGTGTTTGTTTGTCCACACCCTAAGGTAATAATTGTATTTAAAAGGCTGGTGTGGCCCAGTTGATAGACTTATTAGGATGCTGACCTTATAAACAAGGGACAGGGTTCAAGCTCTACATGTGCTAATAAGTATTGAGTGTCTTCTCCGATGCGGAAGTAGATCAGGAGAAATATTAGAGCATATCCTACAAACATGAATCATTGATATTTGTAAGAGTAGGGAAAGTTCCCTGATTTCTATCCGTAAGAATCTCAGTGTCCCTTTGACCTTTTCTCACTTTCTCACAAGTTGAACTCCCAGTGGGATTCGAACATGCAGCGGTGAAAGGCGAGACGTTTTTTTACCATCCCGGCCACAGTTGCGCTTATAATCGATGCTGGGCAAGTAGTAGAAAAAAATAAGAAATAAAACTAATATACAGCAGAAATAACATTTTATTATATACTTCCCAGTGAAATAGTGGATTGTATGGTTATAATAAACCTTATATTCTCATTGTTTATATTTTCACAGTGAGCATATAAGAACTTTTCTCACTGCCGGAAAACATGGAACTACATTTTTTCTACATTTGCTTATAACAGTCATAATTTGTGTCAATGTTAAGAACTATATTCTATGCACACTACATATAAGTAAATTGCCTCACGCGCTGGCGTTACTATATTTATTCGCGACTACGTTAAAATCGGAACGAAACGTATACAATTTTCTGTTTGAAACAAATTGGTAGTATTGCATGATAAAAAGTATATAATAAATTTGAATAATTGTTGGTTTGTCGTGAATATAGGATTTATTTTAATCTCAAAGTGAGAAAACATATTTTCACTCGTGCTAAAACACCCGTGAAAATATAAGTTTTCTTACTTCTCGATGAAAATAAATCCTATATTCACGACAAACCATAACCAATATCCTCTATTTATTACTGCAGCGATAATAAGCATTGCTCGTGAAAATATAATGAACATTATATAGCAGTGCATGTATCACATTTATTTGTATATAGGTTCTTTGGTGTTGCAGATGCCACTGCATGTTTGTACAATATCATCTACATGTGGAATGAGAGATATAGGTAGTTCATTTTGAATAATTCTAAAAGTTTTTAAACGGCGAATGACTTGTTCAATTATTATGCGAGAGTTGGCATTTTTTTTGGTTTTCCGTACGTCTGCTCCACACATTTGTGCTTTTCCTCTGCATCCAGGTGGTACATATAGTGTTAAATTGCGCGCCGCACATTCCTCAGAGATGTTGAATCCTTTGTCAGCCATTATAACAGAATATGGCGGGATATCATCCAAGAATCCGCAATCCATTGTTAATGCCTTATCGGAAATCCTGCCTGTATATGCGGGTGAAACATAAATAATTGAACTGTTCGGTGCACAGACTACCAACAATGTCATGGTGTTGTGGTGCTTATAGTCGCTCCATGTGGCACTCTGCAGTTCAAGGTCTTTAGGTGTTTCTATAAACATTTCTGTGCAGTCAATTATTGAATGTAGGTCAGACATCTCACGGAATTTATTTGGTTTTGTAGCGATTAGGATCTCTTCATCAGGAATGTAAACCATCGACCCAAACACTTGTGAGCAAGCCCGTAACCAAGTTAAAAAAATGCGTGCACACAGAGATTCCGAAATGTCAAATCGTCTTGCAAGATCCTTCCCTAAAAGACCTAGTCTCAATCGCATTAAAGTTAGTATAAATTCTGCTTGTGAAGAAAGTTTCCGTTTTGGACCGAATCTGTTGGGCTCTTTGACAAATTTTCGAACATTGGATTTAATACCCTTCACACCCAGCCATCGTCGGTTGACCATTGGAGCAATATAGTTATGTAAGCTTTTAAAAACTGTTTTGGACTTGAGACCAGTGAAGAAATTTACATCATCATCACACTGTAGTAGATTGTCGACATACTTTTTACTTCGTAAGTTGTTCACCTCTGCTTTTAGTCTCCTGTTCTCTGCAAGGACAGCTTGCAAATGCATGTTAAGCTCTTTCATGCTTTTTAGTAAGTACATCAGAACCAGCACAATAACCATTGGCCATGGGAAGAATGTGTTCGACGATACAAGATTTTCCATGGGTGGGTCTGGATAAAAAGGATAGGCTGTATATACTTCACCATCTGTGTTGGGAATTTCTTTGTAAAAAACTGACTTTTTATCTTCCGTAAAGAATAATATTCTCTTCACCGTGGATTCATAACCTTCATAACCGAGTCTAAGGGTTGGGAGAGGATTTTGAAGTGTGGGTCCATCTTCTACAAAGTGTAGACTACATACTCTTGAATCTTTTGAAGGAGACCATAGTTTGTTTCCACTACTTCTGCCGATCAGTTGCTTCCAACGTTCTCGTCTCTCGGGATTCTTTTTCTTTGTTGGAAAGGTGAAAAGCCTGCAGAAAAACATGAGAACATACTTTTAGATTTTGATTTTATTAAACTGATCTAATCAATAAACAAACAAAGACTATAAACGTTAAAACCTTTCATTCAAGCTGTGAAGTTTATCCTTATTAGAAATAAGTATACAATTATTAAATGCCGAGAGTTTCGAAAAATCATACAAAACAATGTCAAAAAACACAAACAAGGACTTTAACTACGTTATAATGTAATCTATTCCACGCAAAAATACACTGAACCTTTTTACTTCCGCATTACCCCACCCACCGACGCTACATTATGAACAAGTACAATTTTCCAGACAATTACCTGAAAGGTGGATCACATTTGCAGTGTTTTTCTTTGTGAAGGCATCCACATTCATTGCACAGTTGATCTTTCCATTTTTTCAACCAATACGCCCCATTAGAACAATTGTTTACGGCACAGGTCAGTGCCATTGTATGTTCGACACGCAGTTTCCAAGAAATCTTACTCGCATTTCAAGAACGTTAACTCTGGATAGATTTTCATAATGCGCATGCGCACTTCGGAACTGTGCATCGGTGTATTTGTTAGATGGTTGAATTCTTACTGTGTCTCTAATTGACAAGGGTCTCAGAGGCCTCACTGTCCGAAATAGTAGAAAAGGCTCTGGCCTCTAAGGCAAAAACAACTGAAAATGTCATCATAGATGACAATGTTAACTCATTAGTCGGCAAAATAACAGGCGAGTCTAATGCACACACATCGTTTACAAGCGTATCAATGCCAGTTGACGCCATGATTTCAGAAAAGATAATTTATGATAAAACACTTATATCAATCAGATTATGATGTTAGAATCATTTCATTAACGTCTAAATTCTCACAACACCATATAGTTAGGACGGAATCGGGCGTAAAATGCTGAAATTAACCCTAATGCGTCACCTAGGATAGCACGTATTACTGCGCAGAAGGAATTTCTTTGCAAATAAGAGATAACATGTAGGATCATTCATTATGTTTTGGTCATATAGAATAGAAAATATTAATATTTGTCAATTCTAAGTCGGACACCTAAACTCCCATGAAAATCCCGACGTACTCCCTTTAATACGGGAAATAACAGATAACGTCACTCAAAGAGTCACGGCCTCACTGTCCGAAATAGTAGTAAAAGCTTTGGCCTCGAAGGCAAAAACAACCGAATACGTCATCATGAATGACAGTGTTAACTCATTAGTCGGCAACATAACAGGTGGGTATAACGCACACAAACCGTTTACAAGCGTATGAATGCCAGTCGACTCCATGATATCAGAAAAGATAAAATCAAATATACGGGCCATTGAGTTTGTAGATCTAAGTCATTTAAGACACGTGTTTTTAGACACAATCCCCAAAATATGTCACATATTTGAAAATATGAAATATCAAGTTTATTGATAATTGTAACATTTTAAGATCTCACAGTTCTCTGAATCTTTCCGAAATTAAAGAGCTCATACGTCTGTGATCTTATCAACAGGTGTCAGTTAATAGCCATTTATCTTTGTCTGTGAGTGGCAGCAGACAGTTCAATGTTCAAAGATGTCCGTGGGAATCGTTAACCTCCACCTAATTCAGTTAATGGTACAATTAATGGTCATTAGAGTATATTATCATTACTGTATCTTTGATTAAGAATGGCCACCCGGTCAACTTCCGGTAGGTCGAAATATTCAGTAGGTAAAAATAGAGAAAACATTTTAAAAAAAATCATAAACATTATTTATACAGAGTTTTAGAAGTCGCATGTACAGAGTCCTGACTCATAATTCCCCAAAAAAAACAAAAAACATTTCCCTTGTTTGAACACTGGGTACATTTGAGAGCCATTGAATAACCATTTCTAAAACCCATGTTTGCATTATATCCATTCTGTGTCATACATAACCTAAGACGCAATGTTCATTAAAATTAATTATTTCTTGCCGTTTATAATGGTTCATTACCTGAATTGAATTGAATTGGGTTTTAAGGCGCACCAACACATGAAAGGTTATATGGCGCCTAACAGACATGAACATGCCAGGCTCATCCTCCATGTACATCGAGATAAAATATGGAGAATGGGCCTTGGACCTTCTCACCCTGAACAGCAGAGTTGATGCAAATTCTATATTACGCTGGAGTCACGTGTATTGTTTTCTGCCACTGCTCTCAGTGATGTGAGCGAAATGGCACCCGAAACAATGCAGGGGTCATGATGAAGACCTTTAATGAGCATGAACAAAAAATTACAAATTGAATATGAATGGAAGGCTTGGGTCCTACCCCTGAACAAGCTATGATAGGCACTTTAGAAATGTATACAAAATAATTCTGTTTGAGTTAATTGAGGTTATAAAACACATGTTCGCATTATCTCCATTCTGTGTCACACATAACTTAGAAAGCATTGTTCATTCCAATTAATTATCTCTTGATGTTTATAGTGGTTCATTACCCGAACAAGCTCGAATAAACGTTATAAATGTATGTCTGAGTTATTCGTGGTAAAACAGGACTATTTGTTTTAATTAATTCAAATAGGCAATAAATCCTACGCTTAATGTGAAAAAGCCATATGATTGCGTCCGTCTGACAACAGGTGTCAAACAATACCTTTTGATATGTACACAATTTGTAGCATCCCCCAGCGGAAAGTCTACGTTTTTTTCAGACATGCTGTTTTTTCGCCGTTTACAGACGCCAGTGGAGAAGTCGGCGGTGGAGCTATTTACAACGTGTCCGAAGCGCAGTTGCGGTCAAATACATACATCAATAAATAGAGGCCAGTGGGTTCCCGGCCTTCATTACATAGTCGTTCAACATTACAGATAAAGATAACACGGAACATCCATGCGTTCATTTCACTGATAACTTGTGAGCGGGTTGCATTCAAACTAGACTCATTATCAAATATTGACCCCACCATGGGTTCATGTGGGGTTGTATTCGTACGCACGGGGAGTGACCTTACAATGAGTTCATGAAGGGTCGTTCTTGTTTATAAACTACATGGATATACATATATTTCGTATGTGTCGTGTCCGGCCGTTTCCAAAATTCCACTTGAAAGAGACACTTTGAAGTCGTACATTCAATGGAATATTACTTTACGAGAGGTTCAACGTATATGAATTAGTTTTTGCTTAGTGATTTAATGTATATGAATTATTTGTTATTCACGTGTACATTTATGTTCAGGTCGCACCATGGGTTCATGTACAATCGTTCAGACGCGTTAATGTATAATGTGCATTTCGCTAAAACATCAGCATAAAATACGCGTAATTAATTGGTTTGTTTTTCTTTTGTTGTTTCGTGTTCGATATATGCCAAAGTCATTCGTTTTTGTTTTTTGTTTCTTTCCCTTTCTTATGGCGATTTCATCAGTCAAATTGTCTGATGAGAGTGGCGAAAATCGCCATTGCTAATTAAGGATTATATAAACACCATTAATGTTTTTAATATAAAAAACAGTTATTTCCAATTAACGACAAATCGTGTAACAACTTAGATTACGTAATATTGCATAATAATATTTAGTACATCTAATTTTACAGTGCTTTATTCTACATCAGTTTCATTATGCAATTAAAGGAAATTAATATGTGTTACATAATATTACAATGTTTCATGCAATATTACATGTCTACTATTTGAACTTTAAACATATTCACACCCTTGAGAACAAAAAGTCACTTTGTGGCATATATCGACACTACACCCACTAGTTGTTTGTTACTTACTTCCCAGAATAAACAATGCGCATAAATAATCTAATTGCGAAGTAATTGGATATTTATGCAAAGCGTTTGTTCTCTGTACGTACGGCCTGGACCCCGGTTTATAAACATATTACGCGTTTCAGTGTTTATAACGCAACACGAATACTATTGGCCTATTAAAACAGCGGGGGCTGGCCCCCACCATCACCAGGGTTATCTGTAACATATCCCATTCAGGCTCTGTGTTTTACAACAGCCAGTCGGAGTGGAACATTCTAAAACCGCCAAAATACCCAACCAAACACCCTACAAAAAATAATAAATATATAAATGCACACTATATCATAGCGCTCGTATTGACTTCATTCTACGTCTAAGCTCCATGATTAGGCGAAAATCGCCATAGCTAATTAAAGATTATATAAACACCATTAATGTTTTTAATATAAAAAACAGTTATTTCCATTTAACGACAAATCGTGTAACAACTTAGATTACGTAATATTGCATAATAATATCTAGTACATCTAATTTTATAGTGCTTTATTCTATATCAGTTTCATTATGCAATTAAAGGAAATTAATATGTGTTACATAATATTACAATGTTTCATGCAATATTACATGTCTACTATTTGAACTTTAAACATATTCACACCCTTGTGAATAAAAAGTCACTTTGTGGCATATATCGACACTACACCCACTAGTTGTTTGTTACTTACTTCCCAGAATAAACAATGCGCATAAACGCACTATATATGCTATCTTGTTCCAATTCAAAAACTATTTTAGTTGGTTAAAGAGTATCTAACTGTCAAATGACTTTTCTTTTAATGCTGTTGTGTAAACTGTAGACTATGCAATACATCAGCCACTGGTTAACCAATTACGAGTTGCCATTAAACGAAATTTAAGATCATTAAATGGCTGATCTACTGACGCAAAACTCAAATTGATAATACATATAGCCATATATTCGATCTGTTTACTGATTTATTTGGATAAGTAGTTCCTGCGATTAAATTCCAGCTTGTGCAAACACCGTTATGCTTGTGGCGTCGAATAATTTGCCTCTATTTTTTCGCATGTATTGAACATGTGGAATGTGTGTATATGTTTGTATGTGTATTTGACTGAATTCTGTGTATTGTACATTTCTTTTTCGGATTGTGTGTCTACTGTTAATGAACGATAGAGTCACATGGTGTGGTATAGATCTATGACCCGAATAGACGCAGTATTTGTTTTCTATCAGTATCGAGTCACAGTTACAGATTTCTTGTCATATCTCCGATTTATGACAGTTTATTCTGGCACGTGTACATAAACTCTGCACAATATTTGTCAATGTTGACATTTTCATTATACACTCACAGATAACAGTGATGAAAAAACTCTTCCTACATATACAGTAGCTGTGGAAGTCATCGCGCTATCTCACCACGTCAGTCAGTCATCACACTATATTTGTTCTAATATGAATTGATACAACAACTGTTGTGTGAAGATGCTATACATCCATTTGGGAGTTACACTCGCCGCCAAGAACAGACTTGGTCACATATAAAAGAGTGACTCTCCGATCCACAGTTAGGGTATATGTTACAAAAATAATTAACTGTCTAAATTTGAATTTAACAAGTCTGTTCTTCGCGGCGAGTGTAACTCCCAAGTGGTTGTCGTCTTACTTAAGCAATTAAATTAGTGAATTTCCTTTATTTTTTGAAGTTCAGAATTTTCACAGGTTTGCGTCTTTCCTCAGCGGAGTGTAAACAGATCCTATTTAAACATAGTGCTAAGCAAAATTTTGATATAATTAAATTTGCCGGCTAAAAATATGCCAGTAAGTCTTTTTTTGCAAAGGATGGCAACTTTCCAACTTGTCATTCTAAATGTAATCGGCAAAATCCACAGGAAATTGTATCTTTTAATATTTGCCGTCTGCAATTATAATTGTTTAGAAGGACCGTAACAGTGCAGTGTTAGTGTTGTTAATCTGCGGTCAATAAAACGTACAGTTTTGTTCAAACGCAGGAACAATATACACCATCGTGTGCAGAAAGTATTTCCTATCCAACAGTGTCACAAAATGTCACGGGTAGAGCGTATTGGTCGTACATAGCTCTTGTAAGTTATCAGTTACACCCTAATCTAGTGTTCGAGTTGAAACAAATTCACAATTTCCATGATATATTCATGTAACACGTAAAAGCGTGCACATTTTAAGTGGCCGCCAGAGAGACCGTGTCATAAGTTTAGTTGTGTGCTAATGCATGTAAACGTATAGGTCTATCTTCCTTAAACGGCAAAATTGTATAAGGGGCCTCTCGTGTAGGTTCAATACTGCAGATTTAGCCACGTTTGCCACGGACTGAACGGGGAAAATAATGGTTTGGGCGTAATGTTTGCTATAAAACCCATTGTCTCCTAGTTCTTGCCGGGATTGCTTGATATAGTTGCTTTGTTGGAACAGAGATTGGACGGCGAAATTCACAGGCAATATGTGGTTAGTAGTTATTTTATTAAACTTTTATCGTACATTTGTATTCAGTGGGCGGCGCCATCTTGTTGGCGGTTACGACATCCGGTAAGCGTTGATGTTTCTCAAACATTAACTTTACACTAGCATATGATTTTGAAGTTACTTTATTAGATGTAATTACTGTAATTGTTCATTAATTGTAAAACAATATTAATTTGATAACAGTGGATAATAGGTACATTAGTTAACGTTGGCGTATAACTCAGTGATTGTAATACACGATTGTTAACATTAGTTAACAATGAGATGAGTGACTAGAATAAATGTTCGACGCGTACGCATAGCGTTGTATAATGTGGTCATTAGTTGACATGCGTGCATGCATAACTCAGTAAGTGTAATATACGAGTGATTTGATAATGTTTATATTACATGTATTAGGGGCATTGATTAACAGTGGCGTATACATGGCGTTGTAGAATATGTATACATTGCTACTCATCATTAGTAGAGCTTGCATATATTTATTGAATAATGATTTGTTTGGGTAATGATAATTATGCAAGATTGTTATGTTTGTCAACCGACATCTAAAACGTATGTATAATTACAGCCTAAGCCATCCAGGGTTGGAAACTAAGCCATCCAGGGTGGATATAAGCCATCCAGGTTTGGATATTCCGGAGTGGAGCTAAGCGTCCACGGATAACGTAACGAGCGGTGGAGACGGTCCCCGTACCTGCGCAGCATGGCCAGGTTTTACTAGCGACAACCCCCGGGACACAAGGTGGGCCCGTTACCATTCCTCACTGGAGGAATACATCACCCACAATCTCAGTGGAGGTTAACCATCATTACATCGCGTCATCAACCCTTACAGAAGGCATTTGATGACAATCATCCATTGAATTCGCGCATCATCATCTTCATGAGCTCTCGCGCATCAGTTATCGCGCTAGACCATAAATCAACAGTTATAACTTTAACAACACTTTAGTGTCTTATACATTCAGTATTTATAACAATACTAAGAACGTCTGAAACATTTATGAGAACATTCTTTTCATAGTTAATATGTGTATTCTCTTGTTTTTTTAGATACATTGTAATTGTATATATATTAAACATATTTTAAAAGTTGCATTAAACGTATGTAAATGCATTCACCGTCATTGATTCTTTCCTGAGTTAGCCCCAACCACTAGGGTCATCCTGTGACAACAGGTGTCAGAAGTTGGATTTTGGGCGACTACGGAGGGAAAGAATCAATAAGTGATCTTTTTTTTGATATACTAAATCTCTACGTATTATTTTAGAATTGTGTACCACCCTCTGATCCATCAGGGCGACTGTCGACGATCACGGCTACAGCTTGGAAGACAAGTCAAGACACGACAAGGGTAGGGTGAGTCCAAACTGTTGTTTTGTCCGTTCTTTCCTTGGCGCGAGGTCGCAGTGGTCTACACGATTGGGTCTGAGGCACTTTTGCTCAATAATTTGGGTGTTTGTTTTTACCTCCCTTTATATACACATAGTATCCAATTAGGTTGGCGAACAAGACGTTCTACTCATGTTGTGACACTCGAGTATACTTATATTGATGGGAGAAGTAAATGAACATGTACATGCTATACACATTGCTTTGATTGTTTAAGGTTTATGTTCAATATCAAATGTAGATATTTTATGTAGTGTATATGTTTTGTGGAAGCTAGATACTATCTATACATAACCGTTAGTAGTTAGCGCTAGTACAAATGTGTATGTAACTTGTCCTATGATGATGCCCAGGTATTTACTGAGGACACAGTGACTTACCATTAGTAGTTAGAAGAGTAGAATCATTAGTGACTTGTGTATTGTAGTTATTTTAATTAGTGTTCCATACTGTCCATAACCATGACGACCATAAGGGAAAGGGAACTTAGAGAGATAGGTAAGTGGGCAGGCTATAGAGGAGTTGACCTTAGAATCTTTGTTGAAAGACATCAGGCTAAGGAAGTGCAGAAGAGACTTAATGAACAACATTATGAGAAAACAAGATTAGAATTAGAAAGTAAATTTGCAGCAAAGCATCTAGAATTCGAGAAAGCGCTGTTAGAAATAGACGGTAGATTAGCTACAGAGAAGCTAGAATTTGAAAGTAGATTAGCAAGGGAGAAGCAAGAGTCGGATAAAGAGAAATTAGAATTAGAAGGTAGATTAGCTAAAGAGAAGCTAGATGAAGAAGGTAGATTAGCTAAAGAGAAGCGAGATAATGATAAAGAGAAGCTAGAATCAGACAGTATATTAACTCAGGAGAGGCTAGATGGTGATAAATTAGCTAGTGTAGAAGAAATGGCAACACAAGCAGATCAGTTTGCCGAGGCTAGAGGTGGAGCTCATAATGTAGTGTCGAAAGACAGAACCTTTAGAGATAGGCAAGGGGACGATCATAGTAATAAACAGAAAGGCCAGAGTGGAAACTATAGAGGTGGAGGTAGTTCGATGGGTGCTAGAGGAGGTAGCAATAGTGGTAACATAGGTAGACCTTTTATTCGTTGTCGTCACTGTAATGGGAATCATGCTTCACATGAGTGTAGGAAAGCGGTGAAAATATCCGCTGTCGTAGACAATTTTAGTGACAATAGTAGAGTGGACAACAATGTAGGTAGTCAGAACCAAGGTTTCAACAACTCATGGAATTTCGGTAGAGGTAGAGGTGGTCAAAACCGAGATAGAGGTAGAGGCAGAGGTAGTAATAGTCCGGTTATTAAAACCGAGAGTAGTAGCTGTTGTGTTAAAGCGGATGGGGTAATGGCGAAGATCGGAACATGTCTATTTCCGTATGCAAATCTTCCAACGGCAGATGGTAGAGTGAATGGCACGGACGTAATTGTAATGAGGGATACGGGTTGTACAGGTGTGGTAGTTAGGCGTAGTTTAGTTACGGATGACCAGTCGTTAGGTAAACAGTCACCGTGTATGTTGTTAAATAAATCGGTAGAGCACGTGCCAATAGCGAGAAGAGATGTAGATACTCCTTTCTTTAAAGGGACTACAGAGGCACTATGTATGGACGACCCGATGTATGATTTAACGATAGGGAACATAGAAGGTTCAGCACTTCCGGTAGTGTCCGATTTTAGAAATAGCATAAGTAATGCAGTAGAGACTAGAGCGCAGGTTCAGAAGCAAGCTCAGGCTTATAGAAAATTAAAGGTTCCTGCAGCCGTAGGTGACATATCCAAAGCGGGGTTTATAGAAGCACAAACTCAAGACGAGTCGTTAGAGCCTTGTAAAGTGAAGGCCAAGGATGGTGTAGTGAAGAAGTGTAAAGGGTCCGGTAGATGTAAGTTTGTACATAAGAATAGGTTATTGTACAGAGAATTTGAAGATAGTGGTAGTAGACAGTTTAACCAATTAGTGGTACCTACCCAGTATAGAACGACAGTGCTTAAGGTAGCTCATGAGTCGATTATGGGAGGTCATTTAGGCGTAAAGAAAACGTCAGATAGAGTATTGGCAGAATTTTATTGGCCAGGCGTTAGTAGAGATGTAACTAGGTATTGTAGGTCCTGCGATGTATGCCAAAGGACAGTACCAAAAGGTCGAGTGACCAAAGTACATTTAGGTCAGATGCCACTGATAGATACACCATTTAAGCGGGTAGCCGTAGACATAGTTGGACCAATTTTTCCAGTGTCGGATAGGAAAAATAGGTACATTTTAACCATGGTAGACTATGCAACTAGGTATCCGGAGGCAGTAGCATTGCCCTCAATTGAAACTGAGAGAGTAGCTCAGGCATTAGTTGATATGTTCAGTAGGCTAGGTGTACCAGAGGAAATGCTGACTGATTGTGGGTCACAGTTTACGCCAGAACTTATGGCTGAGGTAAGCAGGTTATTGTTTTTGCGTCAAATCATGACAACACCATATCACCCTATGTGTAACGGGTTAGTCGAACGATTTAAGGGACGTTAAAGCAAATGTTACGGCGTATGTGTACAGAGAGACCCAAAGATTGGGACAAGTATCTCAATGCTTTATTGTTTGCATTTAGAGAGGTTCCACAAGAGAGTTTAGGATTTTCTCCGTTTGAGTTATTGTACGGTAGATCAGTTAGAGGTCCAATGAGGATTCTTAGAGAGATGTGGGCGGGTGAAGTAGATAGTGATGAGGTTAAGACTACATATCAGTATGTTTTAGATCTGAAGGAGAAACTAGAGGAGACTTGTAAGATAGCTCAAAGCCAGTTAGTTAAGGCAAGTACCAAGTACAAACGGTACTATGACCAGAAAGCTAGAGCTAGGAAATTTAAGATAGATGACCAGGTGTTACCGTTACTCCCGACCGACAATAACAAGTTGTTATTACAATGGAAAGGTCCGTTCTACGTTAGAGGGATAGTGAACACTATGGATTACCGTATCGAGATAAACGGAAAGTTAAAGACCTTTCATGCGAATATGCTGAAAGAGTATATCAGTAGAACCGATAATGTGCAACAAGGGTTGTTACCTGTAGTTAATGTTGCAGTTATTGAGGATAGTGAGGAAGACAGTAGTGAGGACACTAGTCGCATGTATTTTTCCACTAGTGTAGGTAAGGAGACAGCAGCCGATGGAGACATATCGGGCATGCTTAGTGTAGCAGAGAAACGAGAGGTAAGTCGTTTAGACTCTGAGTGTAGTACTGTTCGGTCCGATAAGTCGAGACCAACAGATGTAGTACAGTGTAGCTTTAAGCACACTTTAGCAAAGCCGATTAGGGAAACGAGAGACCCTACTCCATTTCGCAAACAGTATACTGGTAATGCGATGGATGCAATGTGTAAGGTTGGAGTTCTTGTAGTGACAGGAAGTAGTGTTATTAATAACCGTAAAGTCGGTGTAATAGACCGTGGAAAGCACAATATTGGTCCACACTATTTAAGTCGCCGCACATAATGACAGGCTTAGTACTATAGTAGTTTATGTTACGACAGTGTAGTTTAAAATTTTAGAATATTGTTGAAATTTTAATGTTGCTTATTGTGCAACCATGTCTTTTGCTAGGACTAATTAATAGTTTAAGTAATCATTTTGTTGAATTTTAAAAAGTGTAGCACTTTCTTTATGTGGGGAGATGTTGTCACAAAATGTCACGGGTAGAGCGTATTGGTCGTACATAGCTCTTGTAAGTTATCAGTTACACCCTAATCTATTGTTCGAGTTGAAACAAATTCACAATTTCCATGATATATTCATGTAACACGTAAAAGTGTGCACATTTTAAGTGGCCGCCAGAGAGGCCGTGTCATAAGTTTAGTTGTGTGCTAATGCATGTAAACGTATAGGTCTAAATTGGGCAAAATTGTATAAGGGGCCACTCGTGTAGATTCAATACTGCAGATTTAGCCACGTTTGTCAAGGATGAACGGGGAAAATAATGGTTTGGGCGTAATGTTTGCTATAAATCCCATTGTCTCCTAGTTCTTGCCGGGATTGCTTGATATAGTTGCTTTGTTGGAACAGAGATTGGACGGCGAAATTCACAGGCAATATGCGGTTAGTAGTTATTTTATTAAACTTTTATCGTACATTTGTATTCAGTGGGCGGCGCCATTTTGTTGGCGGTTACGACATCCGGTAAGCGTTGATGTTTCTCAAACATTAACTTTACACTAGCATATGATTTTGAAGTTACTTTATTAGATGTAATTACTGTAATTGATCATTAATTGTAAAACAATATTAATTTGATAACAGTGGATAATAGGTACATTAGTTAACGTTGGCGTATAACTCAGTGATTGTAATACACGATTGCTAACATTAGTTAACAATGAGATGAGTGACTAGGATAAATGTTCGACGCGTACGCATAGCGTTGTATAATGTGGTCATTAGTTGACATGCGTGCATGCATAACTCAGTAAGTGTAATATACGAGTGATTTGATAATGTTTATATTACATGTATTAGGGGCATTGATTAACAGTGGCGTATACATGGCGTTGTAGAATATGTATACATTGCTACTCATCATTAGTACAGCTTACATATATTTATTGAATATTGATTTGTTTGGGTAATGATAATTATGCAAGATTGTTATGTTTGTCAACCGACATCTAAAACGCATGTATAATTACAGCCTAAGCCATCCAGGGTTGGAAACTAAGCCATCCAGGGTGGATATAAGCCATCCAGGTTTGGATATTCCGGAGTGGAGCTAAGCGTCCACGGATAACGTAACGATCGGTGGAAACGATCCCCGTACCTGCGCAGCATGGCCAGGTTTTGCTAGCGACAACCCACGGGACACAAGGTGGACCCGTTATCATTCCTCACTGGAGGAATACATCACCCACAATCTCAGTGGAGGTTAACCATCATTACATCGCGTCATCAACCCTTACAGAAGGCATTTGATGACAATCATCCATTGAATTCGCGCATCATCATCTTCATGAGCTCTCGCGCATCAGTTATCGCGCTAGACCATAAATCAACAGTTATAACTTTAACAACACTTTAGTGTCTTATACATTCAGTATTTATAACAATACTAAGAACGTCTTAAACGTTTATGAGAACATTCTTTTCATAGTTGATCTGTGTATTCGCTTGTTTTTTTAGATAATTGTATATATATTAAACATATTTTAAAAGTTGCATTAAACGTATGTAAATGCATTCACCGTCATTGATTCTTTCCTGAGTTAGCCCCAACCACTAGGGTCATCCTGTGACAAACAGTACCTTTCTTCCTACGATCCCTTGTAAATTCGTTGAGATATCCGAGTTCAAAGTCACCAAAGTGCAATTTCAGTTTACTCGCCGTTTGTCTTGGTCCCCGTGGTAAACAAGTGAATTTTACCGAAATCAGGTTTCTGTTAATTTCGGCGCAGTATTCCAGCTTCAAATCGCAATCAATTCACTAACGTAAAGCACAGATCCTTAAATAAATCTATATGTAGTCCGTATCACACGAAAGTCACATAACAACGCGAGTATTTCGCCACTTGTTATCGGCACTAGCAGACTTTACAAATGAAACCGCCATTTTGAAATGATTTACGAGGTCGAATTACATCATAATGCGATTCCGGCAGCTATATCACCCAAGAGCTTACTATTTTTCAAAAGTAATATTGTATCCCCCAAAGATATTTTCTTTTTCGGTTCCTGACGAGACACTCGTCGCCACCATCGTCATCAACGCCTACACCAGCTCGTCACCAGCAGCAAAGTGGAAGGCCCCAGTCCGGGGAAGGGGGCGCGGTTACCGGGTGATGCATAGGTCCAGTCTTCATCGCGGATCATGTGCGGAAATGGACAGTGGGCAAGCCGCCTTTGAAGTGGATCAGGCTGTACTTGGGCCATTTCGCGGACGCGGACTTACCCCTGACGGATGTGCAAGTAGACGACAAGATAAAGACTGGCCGCCAGGCAGTAGTGACATGTTCTGTGATACAGTGTACGCAATGACCTGTACATTGATGTATACTTTTATTTTCGTTATTATATGAGGAGGGTCATTCAAAAAGTTTTGAGACTGATGCAATTCCGAAGAAATTAGTCAGATACATACATGCATTGCCTTTTTGCAAGAGTTTGTAGGTAATTTCAATAGCAATGCTGATTTTTTTATCACAATTTAGTGTTATACGGTTTTGAATAGCGCTTACCCTACACTGACCTTTTTCGGTAGTAAATATGAAACCAGTGGAAAAAGCGAAAGTCATCGCGCCATCTCACCACGCCAGTCAGTCATCACACTATATTTTTTCTAATATGAATTGATACAACAACTGTTGTGTGAAGATGCTATACATCCATGTCGGACTTACTTAAGCAATTAAATTAGTGAATTCCATTTATTTTTTGAAGTTCAGAATTTTCACAGGTTTGCGTCAGTCCTCAGCGGATTGTAAACAGATCATATTTAAACAGTGCTTAGCAAAATTTTGATATAATTAAATTTGCCGTTCAAAAATATGCCAGTAAGTCTTTTTTTGCAAGGAATGGCAACTTTCCAACTTGTCATTCTAAATGTAATCGGCACAATCCACAGGAAATTGTATCTTTTAATAGTTGCCGTCTACTATTATAATTGTCTAGAAGGACTTAAATATATCTGGGAAACAAATGATTAATGAAGTTAAAAACATCAAATTTTATGGGCATTCTTCTGTTTCAACAGCCACAGTTTACAAGTAGTTAAAAGTGTTCAAAGAAGGGAAACCCAACGTGAAAGATCTTGAACGTGTCGAAAGACCAAAGAATTCATTGTCCTCATGACTGTTTCTGAGATAGCTGCAAATCAACGGGAAGTGTTCATGGGATTTTAACGAAGCGTTTAAAATTAAACAAGGTATGTGCATGGTGGGTACCCCATCAATTGACCAAAGAGTAAAGGGCACAACGAGTGAAATGCTGTAAAGAACTCTTCAAAAAAATATAGAACTGCCAATAAAAGGAGGTTAAATGAGCTCATAACAGGTGATGAGATATGGATATAATATTTTGAGCCTCAACGACGGATTAATAAACAATGGCTGAGATAAAGAAAGACCCGTAATTATTAAAAGACAAAAAAATGCAAAGAAGGTTCTCTGCACTATTTTCTTCAACTCAAAGGGTCCAATTGTGCATATAGCTAGACTAGTGCTGCAGGAAAATCTGTTACGGGAAAGTTTTATAGAGACAAGGTCTTACAATCAGTGAAAAATTACTGTGTCTAAGGACTTGTTTAAAGGGCATACATCTCATACACGACGATGCATCTCCCCATAAAAGTGCTATAGTAAGGTATTTTCTTCGAGATGAACATGTTATACAGCATCAACACCCACAAAAGGATGCTCGTTGGACGTCTTTATAACTCGAGAAGCACCGCTGGTTGTGCGGTACATCAGTGTCTGAAGGGTATACCAAGTGGAATCTACTCTGCGGCTTTCCGGTCATGGATATCCCGTTTAAAAAAGTGTATTCATGTTGAGGGCTAATACTTTGAAGGATTAAAACAGAATATGTTATGTTTTATTTTACGAGGACAGTCTCAAATTGTTTTGAATGAATGCCCCTCGTATTATTATGTATTTCTTACTATCTGTTCGTTATTTTATGCTATATGTTGCATGTTTAATCTTCGATGTATACAATTGTCAACGTCATGTGCCGTCCTATACATTGAACTTGTTATTTTGATTTTGTCTCCGTCTTTTTTTTTGAATTGATGCTATATGTTACATGTTGAATTATCCATGTCATAAGATTGTCAAAGTCACTTGGACTTTTAGCTTTCCTTTCTCATTCCAGCTTTAATTTTAAATAAAAAATGAAGAGCTATGCACTAGGAGTCCGGTTTAAACAAGACGACAAAGTATCTAACTTAATATCAAGACAAAGTGTCTAAACAATTCGGAATTTG